>JAJEJO010052113.1:21717-41548 GCA_020662805.1 Glaucomys volans | reverse complement strand
AGGAGGAGGAGGAGGAGGAGGAGGAGGAGGAGGACAAATAAATGCCAGGGTACAATAATAATAATATTGCTGATGAGAAGGATTATATTTTTTTTGGTACTGGGGATTGAACCCAGGAGTGCTTTACCACTATGCCACATCTCAAATTCCTTTTATTTTTTATTTTGAGAAAGTGCCTCACTAAGGTGCCTAGAGTATCTCTAAGTTACTGAGTCTTGCTTGGAACTTGCAATCCTCCTACTTCAGCCTCCCAAGTTTCTGGGATTACAGGCATGTGCCAACCTGAAAATGAATGGAGTTAATGATGATTTTCCTAGTTTCCTAATAGACTCAGTAAAATACTGAACATAATCTTGTCATATAAAGTCCCAGTCTATTTTCCTGAGAATGCTTAACTTCCTTGTCTTTTGTTTTATCTTTAAAAATCATGGTGATTCATAAGTACTTCTGGGTAATTCTTATAAAATATTCTCTAAACAATATATTTAAAAGGCATTAGCACATATATGTGTGTATATATATTCACTGTATCTCTCTATACATACCTATTCTTTGATGGTTTATTTGAAAGTTAAATTATTAAAATGATTAAAGTGACATCAAATGATTTAGAGTTAGATTCAGAAATTGAATTTCCATTTTGTTAAAAAAATTCAGTAAATACATCAAACATTACGTGCACAAAACTGAGAAGGTGCTTCCCATATATTGCACATTCTTTAATACTATGATGTAAATATTCAAGATCTCTATAGTGTCTGCTATTTCATTTAACCTGACTTCCAAGTAAGCAAATCTGGAAGATATTTCTTTTCAATTATTATATTTCTGCATGATTTGGTGACATGTCTTCTGGGGCATAAGTTTAGACCTTAGGTGATCTAATATTTATTTTCAACCCATTGATTTATTTACTGATCTTACCCAAGTCACAGAACCTCCTGCTTGGTTTCTTCATCTGAAAACCAGAGATAGGAAGAATTTCCTGCTGTTACCATTAGGATCCAATTATGAAAATCTCTAAAGCCTTGGTATACAGAAGAATCAAGGCATGCTAAGACAGCATCACAAGACACAGTAACTTTAAGCTGATCAGGCACACAAATACTCGCCCTCTACTGCCAAAGCAATTTATCCCATAAGGCACAACTGTTACTTAATGCCTGATGCTTTTTTAAAGTTCAAAGTCAAATCATCCATTATGTTCTGCTGGGTTCTCACTCTCATCCATTGTCGGTGTCATTGTCTGAAGTTTTAAAGTCAGGGATAGAAACAAGTAGAGGACATCCCACACTGCCAGGAAGGTGGCTGTGCATTCTATCTCCTTCAGGCCTTTCTCTGTCCCAACAGCATTCTGCATTCAGCACCTATCAGTCTCCTTATTCAAAGGGACAGTAAAATATGAGAGCATTTAACAAGTGTCAACAATACAATGAGTGATTGACAATATATGTGGTTAAAGCACATGGTTCTTTAGGGAGCTTAGATTCATAGTCATAAAGTGAATCAGCAACAAATTACTCAGAAATATATACTAAGGCTCTGATATAAATGGTCACTAATGTAGGTGTTATCAGGTGTATGTGATAGGTATGCAAGATTAACCGTATTTCTTACATCCTGTTCAATCCCTTGGAGTTAGTGCTGCTCACATTGTTCATCTGTACGTTTCCGTCTTTCCTATTGCTGCCTCTTCCTATCTCTAGAAATAAACTTGATACTGTCCCAACTTTCCAGTTTGAACACTAAATTAAAGTTATTTAAAAATATACCTTTAGTTACCATCACATTCTTTTTCGCAAGTTTCTAAAACAGCGATTCTAGACTGCAGCAGACTTCACACCTTTCTTTTATTACAAGTATTTTAACACTCAAATTTCTCTCCAAAAATGAAATGTGAAAAGTATAGATAATAAACTACCTAAAATATATTTTTGAAAATCAACAGAAAGCCTCAAAATCATATAAATAAAAGTTTTAATTAAGCAATAGACATTTCAGCTTGAAAATGCTTGGATAGAACACAAAGAAATGATAAGATCCTTGCAGTTTTAAGTAAAAGACTTTCATGCACTAGCTACAAATGCAAGCTGATGCAGATGTGCTGCACTGGTGTTTCAAACATTAATGTTGCTATTGGTGTGGTTTTCTGAAATAGCAAATACCTCTTGGCAAACAAAGTAAAATCTGTTGATAACACATGAGGTTTGCTTTCCCCAACATTACAATGATGTATGTTAAACCATGCAAAAAGATTTTTATTATACATTGAGTTGGTATGAGACAAGAAAAACTCCTAAAACCTATTTTTCAATTTTTTAAAAAAAAATATGATTATTCAGTGGATATTTCAGAAGCTGGCCATGATGTAGGAACACATCTTTATTATAGAGTACTGTCCTTCAGATTGCCAAATGTCTAGCTTCCCTTTCTCACTCTTCTACTAACTACCAGAAGTACCTTCCAACTATTGTAAAAACACACCTACAGAAGTACTTCCAAAGTGTCCCCTGGAAAACAACAATGTCCCACTGAGAATGAATTTTGTGAAAGATAAAGTTTATAGGATGTTTGCATGTGTTCCCTTTCTTTCCTCAACCCAATGAATCTGGCTTTAGCCTTCACCCTTTCTATGTAGTATTCTCCTTTGTGACATGCCATATTTAGTCATTCATTGTTTTGTTGCTACACAGTAGGGTTGCTTTCAAATGCTGTGAAAATACCAAAACAAGTCTTCTTTTTTTAAATTTATTTTATTCATCTCAGGAATTTCAGAATTAAAAGAAGTTGAAATTCTGAGATATAGGGAGGATGAATGTTTAACTTTAATATTAGTTCTCAGACATTTTTAGAAGTGACTCTACCATTGTACCCCTCTATAGTAAATTAATGAGTTGCTTCAGATCGACACTATCATCTAGTGTGGTCTATGTAGTCATGTCTCATTGTAGTTTCAGTTTGAATTTGCTTGATGATTAATGATTTAAAGAGTGTTTCAATGTACTTATTCATCAATTGTATATTTTCTTATGCATAATTTATTTTCAAAACTACACTCATTTTAAATTGAACTGTTCATTTTATTATTTCTCTTGAAGGCTAATGTTTCCTCTTTGTATTCTTGATGCAAGCCTCAAAACTGCATTTATAAAGAGTATTTTCCCCAACCTGGCTTGACTTTTAACTTTCTTTTAAAAATTTATTTATTGAAGGTATACAACATGCTGTTTTGAAATATATATACATAGTGAATGATTACTAAGCTAAATAAATAAACCTTTCCATACATTCAATATTTATCCAATTTTGTGTGTGGTAAGAGCACTTAAAATCTACTCTCAGCAAACTTTCAGTATACTGTAATATGTTAATTAATCCAGTCTTTTTGTTCTTTATTTGCTCTTCATTAGCTCTACATTAGCTCTGTAGACTTCTTCATCCTCCATAACTATAAGTTTGTACCCTTTGACCTACTTCTCCCCCATTTCCCCACTCTTTTTTTTTTTTTTTTTTTTTTTTGTGGTGCTTCGGATTGAACCCAGGACCAACTAAGCTATATCTCCCTCCCTCCCCACTCTTCTAATAATAATTATTCTACTATTTCTATACATGCAATTTCTTTTGTTGTTGTTCCATGTATAAGTGAGATCATGCAATGTTTCCCCCTCCCTTTTGGCTTATTTTACTTACCCTAATATCCTACAGATTCATCTATCTTACCATAAATTGTAGTTTCTCTTTCTATTTAAGGCGGAATAATATTACATTTGTATATTACCAAAATTTCTGTATGCAATTATCCACCAACTTAAGATATTTCCACATGGTGGTTATTGTGAATAAGGCTACAATGGACACGGGAGCTCACATACATGTATGAGATACAATTTTCATTTCTTCAGGTGTGTATCCAGCAATGACAATGCTGAATCATATAACAGTTCTGTTAAAATTATTAGAAGAAGACTCAAACTCTTTTCCATAATGTCTGAACCAATTTACATTTTCACCAGCAGTATACAAGGATTCCCTTTTCTCCATGCCCTCACCAATACTTGTTAGCTTGTCTTTTGGGCAATAGCCATCCAAACAGACCTGAGGTGGTAGCTTATTGTAGTGCTGGTTTGCCTTCCCTTGATGATTTATGATGTTGAGCATCCTTTCATAATCCTTTTGGCTATTTATATGTCTTTTATGATAAAGAACTTATTAAGGTCCTGTGCAAGGTTTTAACTGGGATATTTGCTTTTTTGCTATTGAATTGTTGTAGATTTCTTTTATATTTTGTATATTCATGCCTTATTGAATACATAGTTTGCAAATGTCTTCTCCCAATTCATAGGCTGCTTTTTCATTCTGTTGATATTTTTTTCTGTGCAGAAACTTTTTAGTTTGATGAAGTTCCACTTGTCTGCTTTTGTTTTTGTTGCCTAAATTTTTGGTGTGTTAGTAAGAAAAACAAATACTACTAAGATCAATATCAAGGAGGTTTTCCTTTATGCTTCATTGTATGATCTCAAGTCTTATGTTTAGGTTTTCACTATTTGCTTGAATTGACTTCTAAGTTTTCTATTTCATTCTATTGGTCACTGTATCTATCTCCGTGCCTGTACCATATTGTTTTAATTACTAGAGTTGGCAGTATAATTTGCAGTAAGGGAGCATTACACTTTCAAATTTTTCATTCTCAAATCAGCACCACAATAAGGTATCACCTTAGCTCTGTTTCAATGGCTATTGCCCAAAAGATAAGCTAAAGTATTGGTGAGGGCATGGAGAAAAGGGAATCCTTCTATACTACTGGTGAAAATGTAAATTGGTTCAGCCATTATGGAAAACAGTTTGGTTGAGTCACTCAGAATCTCATATTAATTTTAGAATCCTTTCCTACTTCTGTGGAAAATGCCATTAGAATTTTGATAGGGACTGTGTTGAACCTGCACAGTACTTCAGGTAGTATGAACATTTTAATAATATTAATTCCTCTTATTCATGAACATGGAATAGCTAATCATTTATATGCATCTTCTTTAATTTCTCTCATCAATGTTTCATAGGTCCTCATAATGTTATTTTCACAATACCTAATTTTTCTTATTAAAATGTAGTTTTATTATTTTTAAAGTAAAGATAGCACTCTTATTTTCTATGTAATTTCCTATGTATTTCTACAGAAACATAGTGAATGTCATGAAAGCACTCTATTTCCCACGTGATATGATTTATCCAATCATTAATTGAAGAGACTTTCCTTTCCTTATTGTGTTTGCTTGGTGGCTTTGCTACCTATTTATGATCTTTCCCTACCTAAAAGCGTTGAAGAAAATCTGTCTTTTTCTAAACTCATATTGCTTTAGTTTTCACAGGAGGTCTATTTCAATTTGAATTACTATTTGTACATGGTGTGAGTTAAAAGTCACAAATCTTTTACCCTTTCATTTAGATATCCAGTTGTTACAGTACTATTATTGGAAAAGATTTTACTTTTCTCCAATGAATTAAGTTGTCAGAATTTGAGCAGGGGTAGGGTGGGGGCAAGGAAAGAAATAGGAATGTTGCTCTTTTTTTTTTTAAGGTATGCATTTTATTTTTTAAATTTTATGTTTACAGACTGCATTTTGATTCATTGTACACAAATGGGGTACAACTTTTCATTTCTATGGTTGTATATGATGTAGATTCACACCGTTCGTGTAATCATACATGTACAAAGGGTAATGATATCTGTCTCATTCCACCATTTTTCATACCCCCTGCCTGTCATTTCCCTCTACACAATCCAAAGTTCCTCCACTTTTCTCTTCCTGTGACTGCATTTTGTATCATCATCCACTTATCAGAGAAAACATTTGGCCTTTGGTTTTTTGGGATTGGCTTATTTCACTTAGCATGATAGCTCTATTCCTTACTTATCTGCTCTATTGATCTATTTGTCTATTTCAATGATGATTTCTCACTATCTTAATCATTAGACATTTATATTTTAAATAGCTACAATTATTCTTGGAAAGAATTCCAAAGAAGAAAATCAATGAAAGACTCAAAATGTTAAAATTCCAATAACTTGGGTGATCAATATGCTTCTGATTACAAAATTCAGTCCTTCTTAGGATTGCATCTTATTACTTCTTTGTGTTTTTTTAACACTGTTTGGAGTTACATAATAGTAGTCAAGTAGTAAGATAGTTTCTGAATACCTTATGCAGTTTTTTTCCATAAAAATGTTATAATTCACCGATCATCTGGGCTTGCGATTTTCTTTATTGAAGAGTTTTAAACTACTACTTAAATTTCTCCCATAAAAGTAGAATGAATCAATTCATTCTTTTTTTCCCTAAGTTTTAGTAGTTTGTATCCTTAAAGAAATAGGAGTAGATTTAAGGTATCTAAGTCATCCTGTTTATGGTATTTAGATTTTCATAATATCCTCGTATCATCCTTCTAAGGTTATGATGATGTCCTTTCTTTCATTTCTATTAATAGTTTATATCTTATTTAGTAGTCAATGTGGCTAAAGAATTGCCCATTTAATTGATTTTTCAAAAGAGCAACTTTGGTTACTTTGATGTACTGTCTTGTTTTTCTGTTTTTTATACCATTGATTTATGCTTTTATTTTCTTCCATCTGATTGTTTTAAGGTTAGAATTCTGATTTGAAATTCTTCTTTTATAATATGAACATTTATTTCTATAAATGCCCCTCTACTCTAATCCCTTCTTTGGTGACATACCAAAAATTTTGTTATGGCTGTATTTTTATTTTCATTCTGTTTTTTTAAATAATTTCCCTTACTTTATCTTTGATTCAGAGTTATCCAGGAATTTATTGTTTAATTTTCAAACATTGGGGAATTTTCAGATCTCTTTGTGTTATTGTTATTTACTTGATTTTGTTATTATTCTAGAATAACCTTTATATTTAAGGTTTCTATTGTTTTAACTTTTAGACATTTATTTTTTGATCAATGTCTAACCATTTTATTTTTATTTTTTTATTTTTTATTTTTTTGATACTGGAGATTGAACCCAGGGGTGCTTAACCACTGAGGCATATCCCTAGCCCTTTTTATTTTATTTAGAGACATGGGCTCCCTGAGTTGCTTAGGGCCTCACTAAATTGCTGAGGTTTGAATTTATGATCCTCCTGCCTCAGCCTCCTGAGTCACTAGGATTACAGGTGTGTGCCACCCTGCCCAGTTGATGCTTGAAATTTACAATCATTATGAGGTTTAATGTGATATTTCAATTCAGTAACATTGGTTACTGATCAACTCAGGGCAATTAATATATATCTAATGCCTTAAATTTTTATCATTCCTTTATAGTAAATACAAATAAATTTTTCTTTCAATTTTTTAAAATTAAACTATGCTTAATTTTTCCATATAGGTGTTTTTCTGTTTTAGCTCTCTGAAGAGTATAAGCTGACATTTTGCATAGCAAGGGTTAGGGAATAGATACTCAGTGCTTATATATGCAACTGTACTTTTTCCCGTTCATGATCACCACTTTCCTGTGCCTACCCACTAATCTAGTGTCTTTTGGGGATATATAGTGCTCTACTTTCTATTATATTTACCTTGCTTTTCCATACATAGAACAAGGAACCTTAAATTTTGCTGTATCCCTGATGATATAGTTAATCTTGGAGAAAGTTCCAAGTGCATTTGAAAATGTATATTCTACATTTGTGTAGAGAGTTCTGTAAATTTCAATTAGATAAGTCTGCTCATAGTTTTTTCAAGCCTTTTTTATTCAAATTGACTTTATTAATACTTCCTCTATTGCTGAGTAAAGAATATTGAAGTCTCCAGTTATAATTTTGTATTTCTCTAGCAAGTTCACTGACACTTTGTTTGCTTGTCTGTGTTAAGCCTACAGATGAGGCTACCTCTCAGGTACATCATGGGAGAGTGTGTGTACAAGTGTGTGTTTATTTTTAGCACTTCTTCCAATTTTTATCATTTCTTTCATGTTTCTAAAATTATCTGCTTTTGCATGCTATCTACCTTTTCCATGAACATATTTAACATATTAATCAGTCATTTTTAAGTTTCTTATCAGATAGTTCCAACCTCTGTATCATATTTAAGTGAAACTCTGTTGATTGGTTTGTTTCTTAACTGTTTCAATTTTTTTCTTCCTTCCCTATATGCATCAGAAATTTTTGTTGAAAACTAGACAAATTGTTCTGCTCAACAGCAATTGAGGTAGATATCATATGCCCGGAAAATGTCTCTTTTTCCTGTTAGGCATTGATGTGAGGAATCAGTTAATCTAGTTAGCAGTTGAACTGCTTTTGATGTGGTAATGCTTAGGTCACTTTTTTTTTTTTTTTTTCTTGGAACCAGGGATTGAACTCAGGGACACTCGGCCACTGAGTCACATCCCCAGACGTATTTTGTATTTTATTTAGAGACAGAGTCTCACTGAATTGCTTAGGGCCTCGCTAAATTGCTGAGGCTGGCTTTGAACTCGTGATCCTCCTGACTCAACCTCCCAAGTCGCTTGGATTACAGGCATGCACCACCGTGCCCAGTTTAGGTCCCCTTTAATTCAGCATAGTCTTTAATTTTTTTTAGGATCTCCTCTGTTTAGGGTGGAGCCTGTTTTTTCACGCTTTTATCTGCTTCTTATACATGTTCTGCTAAGGCAGTCTGACATCTTTCACTCATATTTTATGTTTTAGCTCAAACTTAGCTATGCTGTAATGCCTTTTCTATCACCTTCAGGCAAACCTAAGTGGCTGTACTTAATTAGTCTTAATTGAAAATCAGAAGTCACTGTTTCTTCGCATGACTTCCCTACACAACATGCATCATTTCAATCTAGGAAGAAACCAGAAATAAGGCTGTAAACTTAAGAGTTTCACTAAAACTTTGTAAGATATAGGGAAGCGGGGCAATACACATTAAGCCTTTATGTGTTTTAGAATGTGACTTAGATGAGTCATTGACTTTTGTTATTGACTTCATATTCTTTCAAACATGTAGTGGTCCTTAAAGCTCTTTTTCTATTCATTAGTGCAAAGGTCAATGTGTTCAACCTGTTCACATGTTTTCCAAATTATAGACAATTTTGTATAGTTTACTTTTAGAATTTCGAATTAATTAAAATTCAAGTTGATACATTTCCTACTCCTGTATCATGACTGTCTTTTGTTTTATTCTTTATAGCTTTGTGAATTTACATCTCAGAATTCTATTGATGTTACTGAGACTTTAATTACAGGGAAATGATATTTTGATAGCTTTTCCTGCTTATTCATCTTCATGGGGTTTATCATAATGGTTTTTTGGTTAATTTTATTTTGCAAATTTGTGATTAGAAGTCTTTATTTGTGGTTTTATTTATTTATTTATTTATTTATTTATTTTGGTACTGAGGATTGAACCCAAGGGTACTTAACCTCTGAGCCATATCACCAGTTTGTTTTTTTTTTTTCTTTTAAATTTGAGACAGGGTCTTGCTAAACTGCTTAGAGCCTCACTAAATTGCTTAGGCTGGCTTTGAAGTTGCAATCCTCCTGCCTCATCCTTCCAAGTTGCTGGGATTACAGGTGTGTGCCACCATACCTGCCCCTATTTGTGGAATTATTTTTAATGTAAGATGCTGCTTGTGCTAAAAGCCATGTTCTCTAACATACTGCTACAGAACCTGGAGGTATTTGAGGGTCTGAGCATCACACAGGGTCTTTCAGTAACAACATTGTACCTTGAATAGATCTAAGAACATATTTCAGCCTTAGATTAAAAAAAAATGAGTTTGGAAAATATCCAAAGGAAACCCCCATCAAATCAGTGCACACTTATGATTCTTTTCTAACCTACTTTTTCAGATTTGACTCCTGATGATTTACCTATAATTTTGCAAATTTAATTATACCTTTGAAAGAATTTGAATATAGTGCATGTGTCATTTCTTGCTGATTTTCAGTGAGACTATTTTAACATATCTATTCCAACTTATTTCCAGAAACAGAAGTACTAATTCAGTTTTCACACACTTCATGCTTCTTTTTCCAGTATTCTACTACACTTGCCATGATAATTAATGTTTTTCGTTTGTTTTATTTAATGCATAGTGTTTTAGTCTTTATCTAACCAAACAAATAAGGACCTCAACTCTCTTCCCTTGAAGCATGTTTTTCCCTATTTTTTTTACCACACTTTACTTCATCATTTTTATAGACATCTAAAATGAATGTGATAAATTTCAATATGACCCAATTCATCACCCATCCATGAGTCCACACCCATTGCTACATAACTTTATAGCACTCTTTCATATATTTAGGCTGAACTTCACCACCTTTTAACTTTGTATTCTATCATGTGACTTGCTTTGGACAATGGAATGTTAATTTTATAATAAAAGCAGAGGGTGGAAGTTGATTTTTACTTTGACCTACACTCTTGTGCTTTGTGCTTCTGCTATTGCCAAAGTAGCATACCTGGGTTAATGACTGGTCCTAGGAGAATAGTGGAAAACATATAAGCAGAACATCCCACAAGTGCATGAATAGGACCAACCCTAGTTACAATTAGCTAACTCAGACAGCTGTGGGTATAGATGGTCCTGGTCAATGCCCTTTCAGAATATGATAGCATGCCTTGAGTTCATATAGCAGAATGAAGAATGGCATGAGGTACACCTTAGTTTGACAGTGTAGCCTTCCAGCTGACTTAAGAATGGAAGAATTCTTGTTCCTTCTCTTTGTCTACTTACTCCTTTTAGAGAACATTCAGACTGGCCTATGCTTTAGTAGGTCAACTTGCAAACTTGTCTTCAATCCACTTTGCCAGGTTGATTTTTGAGCAAAATTTGGGGCTTGTAGTTTCTCTTACCAAATAAATCATTTTCTTTCAGCTTATACCTGCATTTCTGAGGTGAATGAACCTGCTGAATTGACCCCCCGTTTTTATACTTGAATGCATGAAGCATTGAGGTGCTCAGTTCCCTGTGATCTTTCTCTATGGGTTGACACATGCTTGGAAGAAGATGACCTACAAGCACTGAAAGAGTCCCTGTCATTGTCCCTGAATCTCCTTCTCCAGAAAAAATTGATTTGATCAATTTTGGGAAAATAGTACAGGTTCACAAACCAAGCTGTGAAGGACTCCCCCAAAATTGTGTCTTCCAAAGAATCAAGGTTTTAATTGCACAGCCAATAGAAACTGTGCTGAACCTGCCCAAAGTAGTCATAACTACAAAGCAAGAAAGATCTTATTCTCAACTCCAGGGGCACACTTTTGTTTCAAGCAGATACCTGAAGTCCACTGATAAGATTGATGTGTATATCACTGGTCTTAGGAAATTTCAGAGGGACACATTACGGGTAACCCAGGGGAAGAGACCCTTGAAATCCATGGGCATGTCTTACTTCAATGCTATTGACTTGTTGGAGTGCACAGGAGCCAGTGTCATGTTGTCTACTGGTGGTCTCCCCACACAAGGACATTGCATGAGGTTGGTGATTAATCAAAAAATCCTATTCACTTTTGGTATGATATGGAGAAAGAGCATGCATGTTCATGAAAAAGGAGAGTAAGCACTGTGAGATGCTATCTAAATGAACTTCTACAAAAGACTACTACATTAATATTTATTCTTGTGGCTTTGATCAAACTAGACTTGTGGAGATTAAATGTTCAAATGTTACTGGAGACCACATTTTGATGAGAAATATTTTCAACATTTCTCTCTTCAAGTAGATATTCCAAATAATTTTTTGTAAAGATTTTAATAGAGGCTTTCCAAATGGCATTTGGTACACTTTGGAAGAAAAGATCTCTAGAGATATGAAGATTATTGGAGATATTGTTCTTTGCATAGGTAATTCTGAACATGAAAGGACCTTGTGTGTCAGACAATGAACTTGGTATCCGGGGCATGAGTTGATGGAAAATATGTGTCCTGGATCCCATATCTCTGCTCAGAATCTCCTTTGCAGTAATTCCTCAACACAACCCTCCAATCCCGCAGGAAGACAAAGTTGCCACTGAGTTTGTCACACTGCTCAACACTCTACGACTGAGAGATGCATCCACATGACCACCATTGCATGAAACTGCACAAATGCAGTCAGCTCAGGCACACAGAAGCCACACTTGACTAGGATGTTGCAGCATTCCTAAAGAAAAGATTGAACTGTTCTGAGCCAAGGCAGAGAAGGGTACCAACATGTTCTGGTGGCTGGACCAACAACAGATCTAATTGTGTCAGAAATGTGCAAAATAAATAAAGAAGTCCCTCTTCTTTTAGATTATCAAATTTCTTTTCTGTATATCCTGTTATGTTCCATGCTAGATTTCCATTTCTTCAATATTTAACAGCAGTCCTGATGAGGCATCACTTCATCCCCCAAAATTTGATCTAGTTTCTCATAATGATCCAGTCCATTATTTACTCCTACTCCCTCTAAGTGTCTCCAGAAAAAGTATTTTAGTAATATTAGCAGCAGCATTTCAACTGACAGTCTTTAAATTTCGGAGATATCTATATCTATATCCTTATCTATATCTATATATCTATATCTATATCTATTTATCTATATCTATATCTGTATCTATATCTATATCTATATCTATATCTATATCTATATCTATATCCATGTCTGTATCATCTATCTATGCATATATATGCTTAAAATGTATATTAATAAATATATATTAGTATATATAGAGAGAGATATATAGATATTTTTTTTTAACTTAACTGTTATTTATATTGGAAAGACCACATCCCAGTGGTGGAAAACAGGGTACCAGGAATAAACACAAATTTTAAGCACCTTCTGCGTCCACCACTGAATGATGCTCAAGAAATCTTGCAAGTGTGCTTCCTTACATCAACATGGAACATGGAGGTACATAGGCTCAATTCCTGTTGCCAAGTGAATTCATCTTAAGGCACACAATAACCTGGATGCTTACAGACACAAAACAGGAACTCATCCAGCTGACAACATTAGCCTGCAGGTCGTTATGGACCATTTGAGGAAGCAGGTTGTCTCCAGTGCATTTAAGCTAAGAATGTGACTTGAAAATTAAAGAAAACACTGTAAGATAGTGTTCACAATTGTTTATAAAGGCTTAGCAACATTCCTTTCACTTTTCTGTAAAATATTAAGATATTAAGATATTAGTTATATGGGAGATAAATGCTATTGTTGTATGACACAATTTTTAGTATGTCTAATTATTCACCAAAACCAACACAAGTTGGTAGTTTAGAGAAAAAAATATATTATTAAATAGTGATTGAATTAATGAATGGATACTTATATTTAATCAAATTGAATTAATAGCATGATAGTACAATAATTACAAATAGGTTATTTAGTGTGGATCATAGCTGCAAATCCAAATACCTATAAGGATGAGAAGATATTATAAATAACCAATATTTCAAATATTAGAAAATTCAATAGCTAAAACCATATGCCAATGCTAGAAAAACAGTCTTTATTCCCTCTGAAATATGATTTATTAATATGACAAAGCATGTATGCTTTGAAATTCTATATCTAAAATTCAAAATGGAAAAATATATAGCTGACCAATGATTTATTTTCTTTCATAAATTATTCTTCAGTTGGAACTCAAGACCTAGCAACTTTTTTGTACAAAGATGCCGTTGATGTTTCCCCCTTATTTGTGTGGTAAGGGCAAATAGTCCATCCGTTTATTTTTCATCTGAAATAATTGTTTTGTGATGAGAAACAGCTGTACACAAATATGTGTTATCCAAATATGTATGAGTGTAAGTGTGTGCATGTGTACTTATGTGTGTGTTTGTGTATGTACTTAGGATGACCAATGCAGAGATATTTGTAAAACTTTATCATTTTAGTGTTGTCATACTTAGTTTTTGGTTCTCATTAAATTGCATATTAATAAATTCAATTCTTACTTTTATAATCAACTATCAGTATTGATTATGAAATATGCATTCATTTTCACATAGTCAAAGATAAGAAAACACAGAGTTTTCATTTTGTGGTCCACCATATAAGAATATAGTTGTCCCATCACTATTTCTTCTGGAAACTGATTTCAGAAAAACAAAATTATCTTTATTATTTTTTGCCTAATGAGATTCTTAAAGCAGTAACATAAACAAGAATTGTGTAATTGATGATGCTCAAGAAATTCTGAGCATATAGTTGTATAATTGATTGAATAATCTAAGATTTATTAAAATGAGACTGATTACATTAACCAAAATGTCTTGATGTTTGAGCCAACATTTGGTGAAATGGTGTAGATTTTCCCTTTGAATACCCTTTTGAATGAGCAAGTCAATTTCCTTAATTGGGTCAGGACCCAGTTACCTTTACTCCAGTTGGCACTCTAAACTATTCTCATAAGCATGGGTTAATCAAGCTAAGTAAAGATGGTTTGTTCAGTGTTCAGTTTATACTACTAATTGTCAAGCCTTAATCTATTCCATTGTAATGTTTTTATCTTAAAGGAATATCTGAAAGCATTAACAGGATTTGAGTAACATGATCTAAAAAATATTGAAACCTTGGTTTTAATTTTCATATCAACTATGTCAGAATTGACTATGATAAGATTATCTGTATTCTTGCCTATTCAATTTAACCAATTCATGAGTGAATATTTCTAAATATCTAAAATACATTTCACTGCTTGATATAATACTTCTTAGAATCTCCATGTCTAAAATGTTCACTAATTTTCACTGCAACAGAAGAAATGAGGCTACTAGGTGGCCTTCTTAATACCTCATTTCTAATTAACTCAGTAAAGGATTTTGCTTTTTACCATACATTGTTGTGTCAATCCACAGAACTATGATCAATAAGTTGAGCTACAGTATTTTGAGAGACATAACTGCCAATGTTTCGCTACACTAATTTTGTATTATATTCAGTGGACCTTAATTTATAAATTTAAAGGGAGCCAAAGGTTTTCACAATGTTTTTATAATAAATAGCTAAACTTCCAAAAAATTAGCCTCTCAAAAAAGCTTTCTAAAAAATCAACAAAACACAACTGGAGATATATCTCAGTGGTAGAGCACTTGCCTGGCATGTGCGAGGCCCTTGATTCAATCCCCAGTATCAGAAAGGAAAGAAAAATCATAAAATGCAAAAGTAAACCCTGATGAAATTTGGTTCTTTACCAGTTCACTGAAGTTTCCATTAGTGAGTTACCTTTTATTTCAGTTGCTTCTCTGTGCTATTGGAGATGGACCTAAAGGCCTTGCATATGTTAAGAAATCACTCTATCACTAAGCCACACTCCTAACCCAACATGTGATAGATTTTGTTCCTTAATAATATTTTGATATAATATAGTATCATTTTATACAAAAATGTTCTCTCTGGTTTGTTTGTTTGTTTTGTTTTATCTTGATTTTGGTGGTACTGTGATTCCACCCAGGGCCTTGCACATGCAAGGCAAGGGCTCCACCACTGAGCTATATCCCCAGACCTCTCTGTGATTTTTGTCTTAGAGATGGAGGCTCTTTCAGCTTATCCTAATCATCCCACTTTTAATAGAGATCATACACTATATTACTCTCCTTGTACTTCTGTTAAAAGAGGAACAATAGCACAAACCTTGATGGCACACTGCACCAAACATTTGGAATGACCTGGGAAAACAACAATAAAATATCTACTACTCAGCACCCCCTGAGTGTTGCCAAATATGAATGCTAGTATTGTCACATTTCCTTATTTTCTACAAAAATCCAGAAATTAGGATTTTGGTAAGTAACTTCTCAATTTTAAAAAAATTAAACTACTTCAAATTTTTTAAAATGAAAATGAAACACTGTAGGATAAACAATACATCCCCTATGACTTGATAACTCCTTGTGAGCAGTATTGACCCCTGGTGTAGATAGGGTAGATATACATATTCATTTTAATCATGGTGCATTGGTCTTTTAACTGGTGATTGTGAGAAAGTACGTTTCTAAAACTTTCATCTGTTGTATTCTTCCTGAGCAGATACTTCTTTTGTAAACTTCATAAGGTAAAGTAGTATAAAACTGAATGGGTACGTAGCAGCTTGAAAAAAAATAAGGTGACTTTTCACTAAAATAGACTGCTGATCCATAGCTTAAAATCATCTCCAAGCATAAAGGACATCTTTAGTTTTTTTAAATCAGACCCTTAACAATGATATTGAATAATGGGAGAATTATTGCATTCTTCATTTACAAATGAATTAGCATAACAAAGCTTCTTAATGTGAGCATTCACAAGACTGATTAATACATTAATCCTTATATTTTACAGTGGGACTTATTTTTGCCAATAATTTTTTTAAGAAAACTTATTTTCCTGCTTCGAAATATTAACTCTTCAGATACTGTCATTTCATATAGTAAATTTCAGGCCTGAAGAAGGGTGAAACCCTGGCTAGAAAGGGTTCCAGTGCAGGAAGAGGGACCAGGTCTTGAGCCTCATTGAAAAGCTTATGGATGATGTTTCCCAGGATCATTGCTTCAGTAAGATATTCATATCGACTATTAACTTTCATTGTATGATGAAACTTTTTTTTTTTTGCAGTGCTGGGGATTGAACCCAGGGCCTTGTGCTTGCGAGGCAGGCACTCTACCAACTGAGCTATATCCCCAGCCCTCTATGATGAAACTTTTACTATTTTCCTCTCACCTAGTTATTTGCTGGGTCATTTCTAAAAGTTTCTTTAATTAAATTCCTCTAGCCAGATGTGGTGGTGCATGCCTGCAATCCCAGCTGCTCAGGAGGCTGAGGCAGGAGGATTACAAATTCAAAGCCAGGCTCAGCAATTTAGCAAGGCCTTAAGCAACCTAAGGAGACCCTGTCTCCAAATAAAATATCAAAAAGGGCTAAAGATGTGGCTCAGTAGTTAAGTGCCCCTGGGTTCAACACCTGGTAATACTACTACTACTACTAATAATAATAGTATCTATGTGTTCATTTTGTAGTGCTGAAAGAATTCAGCAATAGGTCATTAGCTGTGTGGGCATGTATAGAATACTCAGAAAGTTTCAGTTGAGATAATATATGTTTCAGAATTTGAGCTTTTCCCTTTTGAAAATTTCATTGGGAAATGGCAATTTTTTTGTTAGAATCCAAGATTTTCACAATGTTGATGTCTTAACTTTCTTATTGTCATTAACAAATACTTTTATTAATTTAGTCTATTTTGGCACTTTATATCATCTTCACATGTATGAATTTGAAATGGGATACTAGGAAAGCAAATACTGTCAATTTTTATGAAATCCTAACCAATTGACTTGTCAAAAAATTCAATCTACATTCCTTTGGCCTTTGGTTTCCTTTCCTTAGGGTCACAAAATAATTGAGGAAACTTGTCCAGATATGGAAGAACTGGGGATCTCCATTGACATTGTCCCTCATGGTCACTTATGGGTTGCTGCAAGGCACCACCATCAATGATGGGGACTTTTTCCTGGGATCTCACATGATTTGGTTCCAGCAGTCAGTCCTCTAGCAGACCTTGCAGATAACAGAGTTCACCCAGAAGCAAAAACCCTCCAAACTCTGTCTCCATCTATTCCCATTTATCATATCCTAAAAACGAGTTCCTTGAACATGTATCCCATTTAGGTGTCAGGCATTCAAAAAATAAAGCCTAGAAAACAGATTGTCTGAGAACAGCTTGTGTTTTAGCCTAACAACAGAAATGCTTTGAGCCAGGGATGCACAGAGAACCTGGATTTCTTGGTGAATTAAGTAAAACAAACACAAATTACTATCTCCAGAATTTCTCCATTGCATTGATTCCTTTCTTTAAATTGTAGATTTCTTAGCAGTAATGAGAATGCCATGTAGTAGTTAATGTCATATAAACTAGTTTAGATAAAAGTAGGATGATAAACCAAAATTTCCCAAACAAAAAAAAACTTTTTCACAAAAGGCACATACCAATATTTAATTTAGTCACAAATTCACATTTAAGCAAGAAAGTTTCAGGTTTTGATTCTGATTTAGAATTGGCAGAATCTCAGGCTATTGATTTTGTTTGTTTGGATGAAACATCTAATTCCATGGTTTTCCATCTATAACTTGTGACCATGAAAGTGTTCTGCTAATCTACACATGAAAATATTTTACCTTCATTCTGAAAATATAATATAACCCATGTGTGGTATTATTTTTTGAAAGCTTATATATTCTATTGTGATTCTTCAAATTCAAATTTGCCTAAAAGCGCTAATGAATGCATGGTAAGTTTCTCCATTACATATTTTTTAAATCAATAAATGGTGAGAGTGAAATTATTATGCTGGGAGTAAAATTTGTCTGGAAATTTTTTGACATTTAAATTTGGTATTCAAGGTGGTCAGAAAGGTCAAATACTTTAATTGCAACAATTTTTTTAAAAAAGCCATAAAGCTACTTTATGAAATCAAATTTTTAAAGGCATCAAAGTACTGTGAAAGCAAGGCTGACTAGGTGACATAATTACTGAGAAGATAGAATTACTCCAAGTGAACTGAGGATTAAAGGACCGGTTAGCTCTGCTGTCACTTGCAGATACTGAATTTGGACTTAGGCTTAGCCTTAGCCTGGGGTTGGGGGGTGATTTTCCCTGTCAAGAGGGAAGAGAGAAACCAGAAAATGTTCTGTTCTTACTAAGACTAGGGTGATGAATCAGACTCATGTGGAAACTCAAATGCAGTTGCATTTGCTGATCTCAGGAAAGTATAGGAGCTGAAGAGCTCAGCTGAACTCTTCCTAAAGTCAGAGTGAATCTCCTTCAATCCTTCAATGACAAGGGAACAATAAAAAGAGGGAGTATGCCCAGTTCCTTAGCCCATTTATTGATTGGGTTCTTTGTATTTTTTGTGTAAAGTTTTTTAAGTTCTTTATAAATTTTGGAGTGCTCAATCTGAAGTACGTGTGGAAAAGATTTTCTCCCCCTCAGTAAGCTCTCTTTTCATACTGATTGCTTCCTTTGTTGAGAAAAGCTTTCTAGTTTGAATCCATCCCATTTTTTGATTCGTGCTTCTATTTCTTGTGCTCTGAGAGTCTTGTTAAGTTCTTGTTCTAAGCTGACATGAAGATTTGGGCCTACTTTTCCTTCTATTTGGTGCAGAGTCTCTGGTCTAATTCTTAGGTCCTGGATTCATTTTGAGTTGTTTAGTGCAGTGTGAGAGATAGAAGTTTAATTTCATTTTGTTACATGTGAATTTCCAGTTATCCCAGCACCATTTGTTGAAGAGGCAATCTTTTCTCCATTCTATGTTTTGGCACCTTATCTAGTATGAGATAAACTGTATTTATGGAGGTTTATCTCTGTGTCTTCTACTCTGTTCCATTGATCTATCTATTTTGGTGCCAATACCATGCAATTTTTGTTACTATTGCTCTGTAGTGTATTTTGATATGCAATTGGAGACACCCATAAAATATTTCTCAAATTCTGAAACTGCCTAAGACAAGAGGTGGTGCTAAAATCTTTGAAGTTGCAAATAAAATCTCCTGGTATCATTTCTGGGTTTAGGAGACAAATATTCTGGAAGGGCTTCATGCTGCAAACAAGGCAGAGGTAGACTGAGTATCACCAAAACTACCATCCAGTCCCCACCCAGCAAAATCCCTGAACAGACCCAAGTCTCAGCCACACTATTGTTTAACCACAAAGGTGAGTTATAGCCAGGCACAGTGGCGCACGCCTGTAATCCCAGCAACTTGGGAGACTGAGGCAGGAGGATCGCAAGTTCAAAGCCAGCCTCAGCAACTTAGCGAGGCCCTAAGCAACTCAGTGAGACTCTGTCTCTAAATGAAATACAAAATAGAGCTGGGGATGTGGCTCAGTGACCAAGTGTCCCT
>JAJEJO010052113.1:0-21617 GCA_020662805.1 Glaucomys volans | reverse complement strand
AAAAAAAAAAAAAAAAAAAAAAAGTGAGTTATACACTGGGGTAGAAGACTACACCATCTGAATCCTCCAAGATTCTTCTAGGCACAAGGTTTTGCATAGCATAAAGAGCAAATCCAATTCATCACAGGAAACCAAAGACCACATATGATCCAGGCACATTTTGTTCAACCACAGGGAAACATTCTGACAGTGTATTGTTATTGATTTCCTCACTAGGTCAACATTATATAGTGTACTTACAGAAACTAAGATGATCATTCTAAGCAAAAATAACCAACACAGTTTCAGCTCCATTAGGGAAGGACAAATAACCCGAACAGAAGCAGACTTCAAAGGAATCAGCAAACTTTCCTTTATTCCACAGCAGAGTCAATCAGTGAGGCCCTGGAGGGGCTAACTTTGGGGGTGTAAACATGGCCACTGGTTACAAAGGGGTTCTAAGTTTTATAGTTTACATCGAGGGTGAATTAATCATTAGAGATTGAAGCAGAATGTGTCAGTTTGGGCAGTTAGGAAAAAAGCTGTAAAAAGTCTGAAACAAATTGTTACTGGGAAGGGATGAAAGCTCAGAATTTGGTTGGAGATCACTGCTTATCTTCTTCCTCTGGGACCCATTGCTACCCAGGGCTTCACTATTTGCCTTCCTCCTTCTGGGACTCTTTGGCAATCGGGAAGGGCACAAATCTATGGTCCAGGATTTCAGTATCTGTCTCCTCCCTTTAGGACCCTGAATGCTTGTTTTTGCTGGAGATGCAGGGATGAGCCCAGGAAGGGATTAAAGTTAGCTTTTATTCCCTTGGGGCCCATTGTAACTAGGAAAGGATTTACAAGGAGAGGATTAATGATTGCCTTCCTCCTCCATCTTCCTCCAGGTCAGCCAATTTTGGGGGGTTGCCATTACTCTGTCCTGGAGACTGTCATTTTCCATATCCTTCAACTATGACATCACTTGGTAATATACTCAAATGGATCGCCATTGTGTGTGTGGTCCATGGTTGAACACAACATTGTTATCTGACTCATGACTGTAATTTAGCAAAGATTTTAAATAGTTTATGTGTTCCAAAAATTGAGGAAAATTTGCCAGATTTCACTGGTTCAAAGGACTGTATGCTTCATCTTGTACAGTTGTATAAAACCTTTTCTGATTAATGTCCATCTCCATTTGCATATACTCTCCAACTTTATTCATCTGCTCTTTGCCCTAAAGTGACTTCTATGGAGGCCTCCAAGCTGAGCTCCCTTGAAATGTGGTATAACTTGTACAGTGGGCACTACCTGATCTCCATTGGGCTGAGGTTTCCCCTTAGGTTTGATCACTAGGAGACTCCTGTAGGATAGTGTGTTTCATGGTATATTTTTCATGATTGTCAAGCCCTACTCAGACCCTAAGGACCTTTTTAGACTTTTCTCAGTGTCACTCTCCCTTGCAACAAAATTTAATTTTAATGTAATTTAAAATGTAATTTGACTTCATCTAATGACTCAGTTGCATTAGTTCAAAACTGGATTTCAGTAGCCATTCAATTCCAGTAGTCATAGTGGGTTCTCCCTGTGGTAACCTCAGATTGCTTCACCATTCCTTCAATGCTGCCCACATCACTGGGCATCTGACTGACAGATGTGAATCATTAAGAAAAGGATGACTCTATATGCCATTGGATAGTTATCCAGGACCCTGTGAGATTACATTTTTGACCTTTAAATGAAGAATAGAGGTATAGTAGCCTGTGTTCAGAGTAATCTGTGTAAAGAATAAGTCTGATTTTTTAATTCTTCTATTTTAACCCCTTCAGCATGCTCATCCCAACTCTGGCAAGCTTAAATTGAAACCTTTTCCTTTATTGTGAGAAAAGTCATAACCTGACCACTACCTACTCCTCTAGAGGTATTTTGCATTATTTTCCATATTAGTTATTCTAACCTTTATCTAACTTACTATTTCAATATCTTTAGAAGGAGTTGTAATTTCTAGACAAAATGTTTTCAAATCCCTCTTCCCCTATTGTGTTCCTGGATAATTTCTAATTATCCTTCAACGGTCAACTCAACCTCCACTTGCTCCAGGAAGCCTCCCTCTGCCTTCTGCCCCATCACATCTATTTCTTTTTTCCATTCCCTAATATAGGATCCCATGTACCTGGCTATTATAGCACCCATTACTCTGTCAGTTTTAGTTTATTGTCTATATTTTTACTAGCTTGTAAGTTCCTTGCCTTTGGGAACTGCATCTTATTTGAATTATCTGTGCTTAGCACAGTTAACTGTCATACAAGAACAGTTTCATAGATGTTGAGTAAATGAACAAATAAAAAGGGACTGGTATATTGCTTAAAACTCTGACTAAATGAAAATGGATCAATCCTCCTTCACACAATTCATGAATAAAGATCAATCTCAAGTCTTCTGAACTTTTCTTTGTCCTATTTTGCCTAAATTCCTTGGAAGTACAAGCTTACTGCATTTAGAAGCTCTGAATTAGTTGTGAAAAGAATCTACTCTGAATTCTCACCTTTTCCCTACATATTGAATTAATCTGACAACTTAAAAATAAACTAAAAATAGTTTTCCTCTCTATCTTCTCAAATGCAGAGGTGTGTCATAGATAAGCCTTTCAAAGAAGAGAGTCTGAGGTTGGGATTGGGCTGATGGAGGTATGTTCTCAATTACAATAATTTTGAGGAAGCAAGGTAAGCAAAACTGGGCACAAGGTGAGGTTAAATGAGTCACAATGGAAAGAATGGCTTTAGTTTTCACACACGGAGTTCTGCACCTCCAGAAGCCCATCAGGGAAATTCAGATCCTGCAAGGGCCTCAGGTGTTAGTTCAACACTGTCCAGTCATTGGCTGCCAACTTCCCTGAAAGAAGGGTTTAATCTTAGGTAGGGAAGCTTCTTTTGATTAGAACAACTTTCACAATGGTATGCATCTCTGAGCTGCAAGAATCAACCTCCCCACCAGTCAGGGGATGGAAGATTTGTATAATGAGCCACAGCATCAAGGATAAGCCACCTCTCAGGAGGCTTCAATCCACAAGCTTCCTTGTAGGTCCATCCCATCTGAGAGCATTTTATCCAGAATTTTGATTGGTTGCTTAATTTGGGAAAATTGAAAAGTGAAAAGAAGTCAGGTGAGTATGATGAAGTGTAAGTCCTGCTACTGCTACTGATTACAAATTTGGAGTGGTTGTCATTTTCCCCCCTTTCTAGAATATGCTTTGTCAGATTCTTCTCACCCTTGATTAGAACCTATGCAAATCTGGTGTGCACAAAGACCTTTAATCTTGAGGGGTCTGAACCCTGGTAACATTCTCAGGTGGCTTTAAAGAAGCCTTATCACTTTGCCATACTTACTTAAAATTTTTAATAACTAAAATGTTAAATACTTGATATTATACCCTCTCCCAATCCATTCCTTTCTTTCCTTTCCATGGTTAGTACTTCATCCTAAACTTGAGGCCTTATAATCTATCATATATTTTCACACCATTTTATATGTAAATGTATGTTTATTAGGATGTTCATATAACGTGAAAGAAATTAGTATCCAGAATAAATTAAACAAAGAGACAAATTACTCAAGAGAAGTGAGAAGGGTGAAAAGGAGAGTCATAGAAAAATAGCTGAAATTGCCAATAAATCTGTTAAACATTCTCAAAGTACTAATCATGAAATTGCATATTAAAAACATAATGCAATTTCATTTTATATCTATCAGGTTGTCAAAAATTAATGAGTCCCTTACAATTGCTTTTATTTCTTTTTCCCATTGATATATTTGGACTGTGAATTAAACCTAGCTGGACTTTTTGTGACATTTTTTGTTTTAAAGAAACCCTGTTTCTCTCAAGTCATGCTAGTCTAAACAAAAGACAAAGACATGTAGTCATTTTTGTTTCTTTTTATTAAAAAAATTATTTCTTTTATTAAAAAATACATATATACATACATATGTACATGTATATGTATACATATATATACATATGTACATGTATATGTATATATATGTACATTTGTATAATATGTATTTTTTAATAAAATATATATATATATATACACACACACACACATAGATTGATTAATAAGAATGCAAGGCCTTTAGTGTTTTTTAAATTGTCATCTTACTTCAAAGGTTTTTCTTTCTTGTTCTACATCTATCTCTTTAAGTCATAAAATATTTAAAATAATTGTGATATATAGGTATATGTGTTGTTGGTCCAAGTCTTTTTTAAATTTGTGGATGAATACTTTTCTCATTATATTTTACTGCTATATGATACTGAAACTAGGTCTTGGTTGATTTTTTCCACTTTTGCTTTAAATTCAAGATTAATTCATCATTTCTCATTTATCATCACATTATTCCCAATAAATATACCTTTACTCTTCATTATTTAAAAAGGTGCACCCAGGTAGAACAGAAATATTTCTTTGATTTTATAGAAATATTTTTACAATGAGACACAAGAAGAATCCAAATGGAATTCAGAGTTCAGAGGTAGCTACTGAATCCACTTTGATATTACGTCAAGGTCATTACTTCCAAAAGACCCTGGAGAAAATTAGTTGATGACAAAGCATCCAGCAGGTTGAGTTTGAACTGCATCTGTATCACTGTCACTATAAATATTAAACCGTAGTCACAGAGAATTAAATTTGTCTACTCAGTGCAATTACAAGATACAGACATTGACCTTAAATATCCAGCAATCACCTTTGCAAGGAAGCCAGTACAACCACTGGATTTCTATTATTTGTTTTGAGCAACATATGTAGAGCTTGGTTTTCTGGTCTGCTGCATCCGGATCAACATCAGGACACCTACCTTTGTCTTAATAATCCAACCTCTCAGCCTCATCTCTTCTAATATTGACCTTTGCTCAACTAACCATAGCTACTAATAAAATCCTCTTTGGCTGTCCCATTGCTGTCTAATAGTATAAATTAAAAGGACAGCATTCTGGAACCCCATTAAATCAATAGCTGTTGAAACGCAAAATGTCAAATGAATGACAAATATGGTTATCTAAAGTTGGGTATGGAGGATAAAGATTTCCAAGCTACAAACTTAAAGAGAAAGCCAAAGGTTTAAAATCAACTTGGTTAATTCACTATCATGATCTACCAAAATAAAATGAAGAGTAGTATCAATATTTAAAGTGGGTTTTTTTTTCATATTAGGAATGTAAAATTCTTAAATCTATAGTTATTTGAGTATATTAAATCCTTTGTTACAATAATAATTTCCCCTAGAATGAGTTTTACTGTGTTATTTCTCAGGGAAATACTCTTTCTTCCCATGAGTCCATTTATTTTGAATTTGCACTTTGAGCAATTTAATTGTTTTAGTGTGGGTGAAGTTGCTGATTTCATGGTGCAAGAAAGTTTCATAAATCTCCTTGGTTTATAAAAAAAAGGTATCTCCTTTTTTGTTTGTACCAGTATTTGTAGGCCTATAACTATTATAAGTTCATTTTTCTTTAAGCTTCAAATTAATGCATTTTGAATCCATACTTTATTGGTAAATAAAGTCATTTTTCAAAGAAATTATATGTTGCTGAAGTTCATAAAACTAAGTAATGTTTCAGAATTCTAAACCTAGGTTTAACTCCAAAATTTACACTCCTTTTGACCGTACTGCACCATCTTCACAGTAAGTGTACTCTAATGTGGGGAGGAGGGTGTGGCCAATGGCATGCCTTTCCCTTGTCATTTGAGGCATTCCACCTTGAATCCCATAGAGACCAAGAGAGCACTTGAATAGTTTATGCCTTGACCCTAAATGGCACCAGAAATTGTCCATATTTATTAATCATCAGCATGCCTTCCCCTTCCCCTAATCTGGTAGTGTTTTTCAGTAACCTAGAAATTATAAGATCTCATTTTCCAGTTCTCAGGAAATTATAAGGGGGAAAAAGAAACAAAAGTCAAGATGAAAACTTGCAAATGGCTAAATGTAGCTATTTCTCTAGAGTGAAACCTTAAATTGTGTCTTGTTTCAAGTCAGTTGATTTATTTGTTTTACTCTCTATTTTGATGTTGTTTTCTTTTTTTCTTTCTTTTTGATGGCTTGATTTTATTTGGCCATTTCCCTGCCATTATCAGTTGTGTGTAGTTTCTGTTTTCTTTCTGTGAACTGCAGAATACCTGCATGCTACCTCAAGTTACCCTCACATTTACAATAGTTTTCTAACCTTTGTACCAAACTTTCTCCATTAGATTACCAGGTCTTTAACATGAAGTATCCATCAATGACTGGATTGTTCAGGGATGGGACTCATAAAACAAAATATGGAAACTAATCAAAGGACATTGATTCCCTGTCCCATCCAAAGGTAGGTCACAGATTAAGTAATAAAGCACACATTGCCGCTCATGACGTTTCATTTCTGTGGAGCTGTAGTTAGCAATGCATAAACCATAGGCAGATGCATTAATCTTGCACACTATCTCGATAGGAAACCATACATTGACAACTTGATCTTTATTGCTACTCCTCCATACTTGTTATAAAAATGTGTATTGCCAATATATTAAGCTAAAAAAGCAACAAAGAGAAGCAACCGGAACTTGCAATTTTGTTCAAAGCAAGTCTTTATTTTGTTCTTTTGGTTTATTACATCTTAGTAACTACTTTGTCTCTCTAAATTCTGACTCTAATGCTTTCATCTATTTATATAACTATGATTAACAGTGGTTCTTCCAATTTGCCTCTGTCTCACCTACATTTCTTTGTATACTTTGGTATTGAGGACTTTGAGGTCTTTAAAGAAATACTAATGGTTGAACATTCTTACACAATAGCATTACTTCTCTCAGGCAGATAAATGCAGGGATTAGAGCAGAAAGAAAAAAAGTATGACCCCCCACTTCTACACACACACTGGCATGATAAAACATTGTATATTTGCAGCTTTTAGGATCTGGAAGATAAGTATCAGAAAATATGCAGGAGACATAAAAGGAAGGGAGTTGGGAGTGTTTTAGCTCAATTAATAAAAGTAAAATTGATTCTGGAAAAGATGGGAAAATGCTAGTTTTTAAAGTCAGGAAGCAGATTGATGAGGGTTACATATTTGAGGTCCAGAAACAACCTCTCTGGACTCAAATACTGGATCTGTCCCAATATCAGTGTGACCTTAAGGAGTTATTTAGCATCTTTATAAATCAGCTTTCTCATCTGTAAATTAAGAAAAATACATATGACTAATGCAGGGATTACGTTTACTGTGTTAAAATATCCAAAGTACTTTCAACAGTTCCTACTATACAGTTAAGGGACATATAACATTTTATTATTACAGTAATCATTATCATTTATTGTTTTAGTCACTTAATAAATATGCAAAGTGTTAACCCTGTTCCACATGCAAGGCATTGCAAAACTCAAACCCTGAGAAAAGATAAAGATAAGACAAATGTGTGCCTTCTATGTGTCTGGACACATGAGATGTATAGTAACAGTGGTGAGAATGCAGGGAAATACCAGGGACTGCAGGGGAAAGAGAGCAGTTTTTCTTCTCAGATAGGGAAGAAAGTTTCCCCCTTAACTGAGTCCTAAAAATCAATGCAAGTTTTCCGGACAGAAAGTAGCTAGGAGAGACTATCAATGTAAAAATTGGCTTGTTGTCAGAAGACATTGTCTTGTTTATGACCTGAAGATTGAATAGAGTTTCCCCTCTCTGTCTGCAGTTTCCAAATTCAAGGATCCAGCCAACCATAGGCTGAAACCATTTTTTAAAAAATTGCATCTGTATTGTACGTGAACAGATGTTATTTCTTTTCATTATTCACTAAACAATACTGCATAACCACAATTTATATAGCATCTATGTTGGTATTATAAATAATCCTGAAATAATTCAAAATATACAAGAGGTTTTTCACAGTTCACATGCAAATACTTCAGCATTTTATTTAAGGCACTTGAGCATCCACAGATTTGGGTATCCATGAGGGATCCTGGAATCAATCCTTCATGAATACCAAGGGACAACAGTTGTGTGAGTCTAGTCCAAGGTGTATAAGGAGTCATTGTAAATATTGTCATTGTAGCAGGCACCAAATCATTAAGGGCTTCTTCATGTCCAGTTATTAATGTAGTATTTATGCACAGACTGAGAAATTTTGCAAGAGTTTTAGTAAAGCCATGACAAAAGTGGTGGACTCTAAATACACACACACACACACACACACACACACGCACACACACACACTTTAAAAACCTAAAGCAGCCCATGACTTTTATTCTTCTACTAATAAACATATGTCTGCTATTCAAAGAACATTACAGTATAACTTTTTAGTTTTGTGTCTATTTAACACCTAAGAAGAATCATTCAAATAATCAAATTATGTAGTCACAGGAACTATACTGATTTAGTAACTAAAAAGAATTACATCCATTCTTTGATTTTAATTTTATAAACAGCAAGAAAGACAAAAAAGGGCATAAGAAGTAAAATTAGGAGAGTGGAAGAAAGTGAAAAGAGATGTAGGTGGGGGGATGAGAGAAAATCAGAATAGGTTTACAAAGTTAATACAATTGAACTGAAAAGGGAAACAGAACTTGTAGAATGAAATCTTCTTGAGTATAGCTGAAATAAAAATGAAGATTTACTTCAAAAATTGCTACAGTGCAGCCTTTCCATGTAATGATCAGGATAGCAAAGAATGATTTCAAAACAGTGATTCTTCAGTACCATTAATGCTCTAATTTCATTTATCTTCAAAGGAAAAAACTCTTTGCATACAAATATAATACAAGAATAGTATATGAATTTTACCTGTATCTCTGTCCTTCTAATGGACACATATAAGCAGAATCTACTAGCCTGCCACTTAAATAGCCAAAATCGTTGTTTTAGTACATTAAAAGTAATAACCAAACTGGTGAAACTGCAGTCCCATTTCATGATCATTGCCCCTATTCAGAAAGATCAAATCAAACCTTATTAAGCTACCATGTTTTTCTTAAATTTTCCAACTTCTTGCAAAACCTTTTCCTCTCTTTTCCTTTATCCTCCTTCATTACTAACCTCTTCAGATGACTTTGTGTAACCCTTAGCAGGATGTGTCAAAATGGAAGCGTTCAAGTGCAACTGTGCAGTGTTTCTAAGAGGATTCATCTGACACAGCTAATCAGGAGTCGTTGGTCCACAGGCTGAGCAGCATTTTAAACCAGTCATTGAACACAAAAGAAATACTCTGCTAAAATGTTGTTGAAAAATTATAGTGCACGGCCAGTGGTTGATAAGAGAGAGTTGAGGTCTTTTCCTAAATAAGAGTTCTTTTACTTAGATTGCAAGCATTTCTTTCTTTTTTTTTTTTTTTTTTTTTTTTTGTTTTGTTTTTTTGTAACAGTTGTTGAAGCATATGAAATGTCCTCCTATCTTGTAAAAGTTTCTGTGGGAACTAAATTGATTGACTTGACATAGCCATATTAGTCTGGCTATATGACTAGACAATCTGTAAAATGTAAGCAATAACCAAGACCAGAGCAAGCTGATAAAGTAGAGTTCATCAAAACAATTTATCTGGAAAAACACAAAAATGTATCTGGGAGTTCATTCTCTCATATTTATACCAAAAAGCATGGAATATAAACACAGAATCAAAAATGATGGAGAAAATAGAAGATCTTATCACTGTATAACTCCTGAAACTTCTCTACATGCACAACTTTGCAGACATATCCAGAGACCCAATTACATTGAGTCATTTATCAATGTAATTGAAGACCAGGCTGATAATATGCTTATCAAGCTCTTACAAACATTTGTACTGCTATTAAGAATAATTATCACATTCTGTAATAGCAATAATAATTGACATATTTTTAATAACATAACAAGTGGGAAAATCCAGATATCCAGCATATGTTTTTGTTTGTTTAATACTTTGTGACATTTGCTTATTATTTTGGCTTTGAATTTACAAGGTCGGCCCTCCATGGGAAACTTCCTAATTCCTCCTGGGAAGAATGAATATAATATGTACATTGTCACTAGAAAGGAAGAGTGAGACCTGATTTTGTCAGCCTGGATCATCCTGCTCGATTTCCTCCAAGTGAAATAATTAAAAGAGAGGAGTAATATTAATCATATTGACATGCATGAATGCATTTACCCTGAGACAATGTACATTTAAATATCAAGATTCATCCACAAATGCTGTATGGTCATTATAAACATACTACCTAAACAAAGAGTTTTACTGTCAAATAAGCATTGATCAAGGCCATTAATTTAATAGATTCATGAACCTTTATCAGGAAGGGCAAGATTTTCAAAAGTCGACATCTAAGAAAAAGTTAACATAACTCTGAGGATATTTCATCAAGTTTTAAAGGTTTTTCTAATCATTACACTTTCCGGGTTCAAAGTAGAAAATTCTTCTTCAAATTAAGCAAAGCATAAATGCTTCCAGGTAAACTTGGGCAGTTAGGTGATTTAGAATAACTTTTGATTCATAGTCCTTAAGATATAGCTTCAAAGGATCTTTAAACTCAGGTAGTTTCTTCTAGTCTTGCCATCTTATTGATACATGCTTCAAAATATGGTAGTAGTTAGTGCTCTCCTTTGCTTATTTGGTACATCCTTCAGATCAGGAGAAATACTTAGGGTTGTGTACATTGACTGGTCCATGAGACTCTGCCCGTTCATAGGAGAGGATGAAACAGCTTCTACATAGACTCACATTTTTCATTGCTTTTTGCTTCCAATCAGTTGGGAAACATAACTTGATTGACTGATGACTGATTGATTACACCGTGGACTGAGTGCAGGGACACTTAACCACTGAGGCACAACCACAGCCTATTTTTTTAATTTTTTTTTTTTTATTTTGAAACAGGGTCTCACTAAGTTGCATAGGTCCTATCTAAGTTGCTGAGGCAGGCTTTGAATATGTGATCCTCCTGCCTTAGCCTTCCTAACCGCTGGGATTACAGGTGTGCACCACCACACCTGACTAGGAAAATGTATATTTTAATTAATTTCCTGAAATAGTCTGAAAATAACTTATTTGGCTTCCAGAGATTAAAAACTGTCTTCCTTTTCTAATTTTTATCTAAAATGTATTTAAATAAAGTCAATTTTAGAAAATGTTAGGAAAAACAGAAACTCTGGCATATCAGATTGCCAACTGAGGTTAAAAGAGGAAGAAATAATGCAAAAGAGTAGTTTATAAAAGCATTTCAATATTCCTTAAGTTATTTTGAATTTTCTTAACTTATTTTTAGAAAATGTTTCTATTACTTAGTTTTCCTTTGATCTTTCTTTGTAAATAAGTAAAGCAAGATTGTGAGATATCCTGCCCCTAGTAGAGACAATTAAACTCCATAACCAATGCTCAGTCCACAAAGTCCATATTAAAATGCAATTATTATTGCAAAGGGGAACCAATATATACATTGCATACAAAAGAGATTTTATGCCCTAATCATAGAGAGAAGGTAGGTCTCTGATGCTTGAATGTTACAAGTTCTGGTAGATCTCAGACTGTTTCTTAAGTAGCACAATAGGCTCTCCACATCTCAATAATTTCCAGAAAAGTGTAGAATAGGGAAGAGTACACTCTGGTACACATTCAGATTTTGAAGCAGCACATGATAACACAGTCAGGAGTATTTTAATGGCATATTGGGTTTTAAACTATTCATTCACATATTCATTCATTTACCAGGTGATATGCAAATGATGGGATACAAAAGAGAATAAAACTCATCCTCAAAACTCTTACCTGGTAATCTAAGAAATGGATTATGTGGAGTTAAATGAACTATTAAAATTCAATATAATTACATTAAGTTTTACAACAGCTATCTTTTTATCCTCTGCCCAATAGTTAAAACTGAACTCCATATGCCATATAGAATATTTAAAGAATCTTAAAATGAGTCAGTGAGTGACTTATCCACACATCAAGACAAAATAACAAAATGCAAGATAAAACAAGACATATTAAAGATAAAGCTAAATTATCTAATTTGTTAATCCTATTTATTTACATGTGGTTAATCCAGACTGTTTGCCTCTGAGAGAGTACTACCAGTGTCATATTGTTAAGGAACAAATTCCTTTTCAAAAGGATTATAAAATGTCCACAGGATACTAATAGAGAACAAGGACTTCAGGGTCACTTCCCTCAATTTCACTGGCTCTCAGCAGGAAGCTCCTTAGAGATGTCATAGTCCATTTTTCCAAAGACATGGAATATAGAAATTGACAGTGGACAAATGTAACAGTGGTCCACTTTATGCTTTGAATAAAGCCCCTGCTGCTGTGCCCTAGAAAACTTATCTTTAAAGTGGACATGTTTCATTGTCTTCCTTTCTCCCTCTCCCTCTCCCTTCCTAATCTGGGGATGAGGAAGACAGGATTACCTTTCTTTCCCATCCTAGGCAGTTATTTGTCCTTGAGCACACACCCACCACAGGAAAGAAGCAATTCAGACGTGGGGATGGCACTTGACAATGTGAATAGTCCTTGTGATTAAAAAAAAAGGAACAACATGGTAGACAGCATCTAGCCTCCTGCCATATTGGCCATTCAGTGGAAATGCACTTATTAAATGCCTACTAGTTGTTGCATTGTATTGTATTCTTCCAAGTACATAAAATGGTAGAGAAATAAAGTATTATAGATTCTGTTTTGTTTGGCAAGTACTCCAATTTTAATATTAACAAGTCAATGCTATTTTTGGCCCCATTTTAATCTAATATTAAAACATCATGAAGTGAAAAACTCAAATATATACTATGAATAATATTAGACTAATATTGATTCTTCTGCCCAAACAAACTGAAGATCCTAATGGGTGGTGAAAGCATATTGGAATATTGAAGTCTTCTGGGATGGATGAATGCAGATACAGATAGACTTAGATTATATTTAATAGGTCTACACTGATGGAGTATTCCTAGAGCAATGGACAAGTGTGTGCCTTTCAGCAGGGGACGGGCTGTGCTGCCTTTCCAGGGCACTTGTGCCTGCAGCATTGTCACTGTATGCACGCATATATGAGCAGATGGCTCGTGCTGCTTTTCACTACCTATTTGCTAATCTTGTGGGCTAGCACTCATTTCTTTTGAGTGTGGTCGCTGCAGGGTGTAGAGACCTGAAAGACTGTGGAATGTTATAGAATTTATGTCAATTTATAGGTCATTTTATGCTGGTGGGAATTTTAGAATATATTATGATAGGTATTCATATTTGAAAGAATTCACAGTGCCATTTTCACTGCTCAACCCAACATACTATATTCTGGCCTCATTATGTCTCATACCAAAATGAATGCCATGATCCCAGCATTTGGCTTCTGTTAAAAGTCTGAGTTAAAAAGGCCACATTGGTCAAAATTTATTTTGCCTCTTCCTTAAAATGTCATCTTTATCTTGTCTCTTAGGGTCTTTCTGATACCTATGTTCTGCACTAGAAACTTGACCCAAGTTTTCTTTATCAGCCTATTTGTTTGATCACTGAAGCACTGGGATAGCATAACATTTAGTCTTAGTAATTCTCTGGGGGGATGCAATTATATAGTGTCCTCATTCATATCACCAAATAAATTAGATATTTATGCAGTAAAGTGAGACAAGTAGGGGAAATACTAATTATAAAAAAATCTAGCTGGTCATGGTGGTGCATGCCTGTGATCCCAGTGGCTCCAGAGGCTGAGGCAGGAGGATCCTGAGTTCAAAGCCAGCCTCAGCAAGGGCAAGGTGCTAAGCAACTCAGTGAGACTGTCTCTAAATAAACCACAAAATAGGACTGGGAATGTGCCTCAGTGGCCGAGTGCCCCTGAGTTCAATCCCTGGTTCCAAAAAAACCACACAAAAATCTTCCTTAATTAATATTCCACATCCTTAACTAACTAGATGTGTGACCTTGAGGACTTGCTTATCCTATCCTTCTGTTCAGAGGTGATAGCACCTATCCCAATTATCCCAAATTATTATTTAGATAATCAAATGAAATAATAACATTTACTGGCTGGAGATTATAAAAACTTTATTGAGTGAATATTATCTGTCAAGAACTCTATTAATCAAGTTTTAAATTTTTAATATGCAAATACCTTTGTTGTATTTACCACAGCATGTTTCAAAATGTTTTAACTCCAAGGTTTATTGACAACTATTAAGGAAAAAAGAAAACTTTCTCTATATAAATAAGTTTGGAAAAATTGTATTAAATCAAGTTAAACAAGTTCCTTTAAATCACTTCTTCTCAGAGCTTCATTAATACATTAATGTGCGTTGGGAGTCTCCAAGATAATATAGTAAGCAGAATTTCCCCTTCGTGTTTCAAAAGTATCTCTTAGGACTATTGTTCTTCGGATCAACTTTAGGAAAATTTTGTTTTATCACTAACTCAAACTAATTCCAATAAAACATAATCTACCTCAGGAGAATCTTCTAAGAAATGGAAGTGAATGGGGGGTAAGAATTAAAAACCTGTAAGCTCTCCACCGACTCACATTCAATAATCTACTTTCATTGTTGAGAACTTTACACTTTTTTCTAGTTTTAATTCTGGTTTAAAAAATAATGATCTTCTATGCTTCCTGTATTATTTTCTTATCTTTCCGTTCTCCCATTCATTTTTTTCCTAGAAGGAATTTAGAGCTAAAAGTGCTTTAAGAAATTAACATTCTTCCTTATCGCAAACTCTTCAACTTCTTTCCCATAAAATAAGCATAAGAAAGAGATAGAAAAAGAGAGAGGGGGAAAAAAAAAAAAAGCTATGTATCCTATCTGGAAGCTCTCAGGTCATAAAAATTGTGGAACAACCTAGTCAACAAAAATTTGAATCATCGTGAACTGGAGATTAACTACAGAACAGCACTTTAGTTTGCCATGAATTTAATTCTTTTAGGCAAACATGAAAGCAGGAGGAGAGAAAAACCACATACACAAAGGCTTCTGTCCTCCAAAATTCTGCCAAGTACACAGAGTGTACCTGGAGAATGCACTGGACCTGCAGCTAGCCCATACCTCTGAGCCACCCACTACTGCATTGAGCTAACAAAGACAATTCCAGTAGGCTTAGAAAATAGAAATCACAGGAAGGAAATAAAAGCTCATCTAAAGGTAACTATTATGTGTGTTCTGGAATGAGACAACCATAAACTCTCAAAGACTAGACTGAAAGTGATCTGAGAATTTCTGTTGAATGCCACAGGGACTTTCCACAGCACCGTAGGCATTGGCCAACACATCTAAGGGAGCAGTCACCACAAAAGCAGTGAAAAGAACGTTTTTCTGGTTTAGACACATAAGAAATGCTGTCAGATACTCTTCTCTCTTGCAAAAGGTTAGGAGGGAGGGATAGATGCAATTACACAGTTCCCTGACCAACTGCTTCAAATCTCCCTTCTAAATCAGTCCCACGCCTTCATAATACCTACAATTAGAGAAACTCAGGATTGCATGAGGGACTTTGTAATTGGCAAAACAAATAATCACTTGTCAATTCTTATCTTCTTTGCCCTTTCATGGCATTTTGATACTGCTAAATTTCTGCCTACTTGGTAAAACATCCTCTTCCTAAATGTCCATAAAAATTGGTTTCTTTACCCTACTTCTTTCTCTCTCTCGTATTTTTCTTTGTTTTCCTTTTGATCACCACAAGGAGAAGACCAAAATAATACTCCTAATTATTTCCCACATGTTTAATATTTTTCTTATTTTAAAGAATTATGCCTATTATATCACATGCACATAGTCACATGCAGGTTAACTCATATATTACTTCTTATTGTTTTGTATCTTTTTATCCCTTGTCCTCATTCTCATTCTCGGTAAATTCTTCAGGCAAATGTTCTAATGTATTTTATGTTTCTTTGAATGGTGTAATATATGTAGCTTTTCTCATTTTTGCTTTTAATTTACTTAACTATACTACATTAGACATCTAGTATTTTACTTCCTGCTTTCACTCTTCACTAAGTATTTAAGACCCAAACATATTGCTTTACATAAACTTAATTAGCTTGTTCTAACTACTACATGTCATTTCACAGTGAATCCATTCACTTTTGTGAATTTGTGCTATCAATACTAACATCACCTGAATTACAGCAGCTTACAAACACAAAAGTTTAATTCTTATGTGCATTACACATTGTCTGTGTCTCTGCTCTATCTCCAATTACACGGGCATCTAGCATCTAGTTTTAAGGCAGAGCCCCTGTGTACAATAAACCATTCTTATGAAAGAAGAAAGCAATGCTCAGGAACCTTGCTATACTTCTTAAAGGGTCAGACAGAGTCTCACTAAATTTCCAGGGCAGGACTTGAACTTGCAATTTTGCCTCATCCTCCTCAGTCTCTGGGATTATATGTGAGCACCACCATGCCTGGCCACAGGATTATTTTGACAATAATACCAGATATGCTATAGACCTGTCATACTCTCCTTTTCCCTGTTTGTATTTATTTTGTCTCTAGCTCCCAATCTTGATAAATAGTTTGATCAATCTCCCCTACTTGTCCCATAAGTATAATGTAAGAATTCCTTTGGAATAAATTCAGAATGGAACAACTGAGTTGTAGAGTAGACACATAGAACTGAGCAAACATTGTGAGATGTTCCACCAAATGATTATTGTGTTAGTCAGCTTTTTTGCTGCTGTCACTAAAGGATCTGACCAGAACAATTTAAGGGGAGGAAAAATGTATTAGAGGGCTCATGGTGTCAGAGGTCTCAATCCACAGACAGCAGGTTTCATTCCTCAGGGCTCAAGGTGAGGCTGAACATCATGGGGAAAAGTGTGGTGGAAGGGAAGCAGCTCACATGATGATGAGGAGGCAGAGAGAGAGAGAAGTCTCCACCTGCCAGATACCAATATATACCCCAAAGTCACATCCCCAATGCCCACCTCCTCCAGCCACACCCTACCACTTCAGTTACCACTCAGCTAATCACTATCAGGGGATTAATTGACTGATTGGGTTAAGCCTCTCACAACCCAATCATTTCTCCTCCACACCTTTTTGCATTGTCTCACACATGAGACTTTGGGGGACACTTGATATCCAAACCATAATGATTATAAAAGCCCATAACTTAACCATCAGTACCCTAAAGAGCCTGGTTTCTTCAATACTGACAATCTTCACTAGTCATGACTTTATAATTTTTGAAAATATAAATGGATAAAGAGTAATAATTTAGTTTTAATGTATACTTTTCTTAGCCACCAGTGATTTTATTTATCTAGCTACATAAATTTTTCTTTCATATTAAATTGTTGATGTGCTTCTACTCCACTTCTAAACCCCAGTGTCTCTCTAAATAATTTTATCTTCAGAATTTTGGGTTCATCTGCTGAATGTTATGTGTTGAGGATCATTCCATTCCTATGTTTTCTCCAGGTATTACCATACATCCCAGAACCCTGTAAAGTGGATTACTTACCATAATCTAAATCAGGGATACAAAAAAATGGCCCATGGGACAAATCCAGCCACCACCAGTAAATAAAATTTTACCGGGACACAACTAAGTTCTGTCATTTCTGTATTGTCTACAGCTGCTTTCATGCTGCAGCAGCGGAGTTGAGTATAACAGACACCACACAGCCCACAGAACCTAAATTAGTTATTCTCAGGACCTTTAAAAATTGTTTAAATACAGATAGAAACTGATATTCTAAATACTACATGTTCTCCTATACCTGGCTGAATTTTCTTTTTTCTTTTTTTGGTACCAGGAATTGAACACAGAGGTTCTTAACCACTAAGACATATCCCCATCCTTCATATATATATACACATATATATATAAAGAATATGTTTATATATGTATATATACATATATATGTATGTATATACCCATGTAGTCACATATATATGTGTATATATGTGTGCATGTATATATGTATATATATATATTTTTTTGAGACAAGGTCTTGCTGAGTTGCTTAGGGCCTTGCTAAGTTCCTGAGGCTGGCTTTGAACTTGCAATCCTTCTGCCTCAGCCTCCAAAGCCTCTGGGATCATAGGCATGTGCCATTGCATCAGGTTTTGGTAATTCTTATAATAGTATTTACTCTCTCTTTTAAACTTGGTTCATTCTTCCTGTATTCTAAATGTCAAGTCCCCAAACTTTCTATGAGTCAGAGTCTGGCTCCTTCATAAAATTTAGTACTTTATTATTGAAAAAGATCCTTTGGATGGCTCTATATATTTTTGCTTACAGATTCTGAGTTTTATTCATATTCGTATATCAGCTTAGAGTGGACAAGTTTTAATACATGTTAGGTGAATGGAAAAACAAGCTTCTAAAAGTAATTTATTCCTTTTTTGGATCAATAATTTATTTGCATCTTATTCATGTATGCATGTTCTCTGATTCTATATGTATGATACAAATTAGTAAGGGTTTATTAAAAATATGCTATTTTGAATGCACTTTTGTGTGGTGAAAGAATAAGGAAGAGATTAGACATCAGGACTGCTGTGTCTAAAATTTGTGGACCAGGGAGTAAAAAGGAGAAAAATGAACAGAGATAAAGTTCAAATCTCTGAAAAATATTATTTCAGTCATGAGTAATTGTACATGAAATTAATGTGTGGAAAAACACTTAAACATGAATTATAAAAGCCTTAGAAAGCTAGTTGCATTGAGTATTCCAGAAAAACTCAATATGGGATGTTGGAGAATGCGTGCGCGCATGCGCGCACGTGTGTGTGTGTGTGTGTGTGTGTGTGTGTGTGTAGAAACAAATGGTGGGGAGGGGAGGAGAAGAGATAGATTTATTGTAAGAAATTGGCTCACATGATTATGGAAGTCAGGAAATCCAAACTCTGCAGGGTGAACAATCAAATTGGAGAATACTCTAGTTTGGGTGAAAAGTTCTGCAGGCTGCTACAGAACACAAAAAGGACTGGGGAGTTATCTCTTTTTCACTTGAATTTCAGCAATTGAAATGTCAATGTCATCCAAAAGACCCTGACAGAAACACCCAGAATGATTTGACCAAATATGTGGGCCCAGCCAAAATTATATATAAAATTAACCATTACACTAGCATATTTATACTTATATCAGACAAGGGAGACTTGATGAAAGGAAGTATGACCAGAAATAGAGAATACATTCATAACAATGAAAGAATCAATTCATGAAGATGATATCACAATCCAAAGAATATTTGCTCCTAATGAGAGAGCTCTAAAATTCCTTTTGAAAAGAACTGACAAAATTATAACAAAGAATATTACAATTCACAACCATCATTGGACATTTTAACAACCATCTCTTGTTATCCATTTTGACCTATTTGATAGTTTTGGAATAATATAACCAATCTACTATAGAATATATGAATCTATGTAAAGGAATGAAGAGCACAAGAACTGGTAAACTGGTAAACATGGATAAATAAAATTAATATTCTAATTTTTATTTTTGTAATTGATAATTATTTAAGAAAAAACAATGTACCATGGTTTTATAACATATGTACAAGATGTACAAAGCACAAAGAATAGAAGGAGGAAAAGGTTCAAGAGACTTGTCAGGTTCTTACACTGTCCATAACATCATGTAGTAGTATCTGAAGCTATGCTATAATTTAAAGAAATCAGTTTAAATATTTGCCATAAAAAGTTATTGCTATTAAAGGAATGATGTAAAAACTGAAAGACAACACACAAAGTCAAAAGTAAATGTACAAAATAATTACCAGCAAACAAAAAGAGAGACATGAGTTAGCATTACTATCAGAAAAATTCATCTTAAAAGTCATCTTAAAAAGGAATGTTATAGACAAAGGAATATTATATTGCATATTGATAAATGTTCCAATTCATAAAAATCACATTATTCTAATTATAAGTACATTAATGACAGAATTTCAAACTACATGAAGCAAAAAAACTACAAAAATAAAATGAGAAATAAGTAAATTTATACTTATTAATGGTGACTTAACATATTCCAATGAATAAAAGAAATAAACAAAGCTGAGTGTAATTGTGGCTACTTGGGTGGCTGAAGCAAGGGGATTGCAAGTTCAAGACCAATCTTAGCAAGACCATCTCTAAAAGAAAAGTAAAAAGAAGAAGGAGGAAGGGAGGAGGAGGAGGAGAAAAGGAGTGGAAGGAGACGGATGAGAGGAAACTGGATGCATAGGTCAATGCTAGAGCACCCCGGGTCCAATCACCAATGCTAAAAAAATAAAATTGGGTAAAGTATAATACAGTGATAGCATGCTTGCCTAACACACCAGGCCATAGGTTTGATCCAGAATACCACCAAAAAAACAAAAACAACACCAACACCAACAACAAAACCAAAGAAGCAATAATGGACTTATATTAGAAGTCAATAACAGAGGTATTAGGCAAAGCACAAGTAATCATATCTCCAAAAAATTATTTATAAATCAAAAATGAAATTGAGAAAACAATTATACTTGCATCAAGAGTTAATACTATGAATAAATTTAACAAAAGAAATACAAAACTTACAGTCTGTAGACTACAAAATATTGTTGAAAGAGATAAAAGACCTAAATAAATGGAAAGAAAAATCTTTGTGCATTAAATGGAAGATATATTTTTTGTCAAAACAACAATACCTTCTAAAGTAATTAACCAATTTAGTGCAATCCTTGTCAAAATCCCTACTTAATTTGCAGAAGTTAACAAATTGATTCTAAGATTCACAATGAAATTTGAGGAACCTAGAGTACCTAAAATGGTCTCTAAAGAGAACAAATTTGAATAGTTTACATAATTTTAGAACTTACTACAAATCTACAGTAATCAAATACTATGGTCCTGGCATAAAGACAGACACATAAACCAATGGAATAAAACAAATTGCCCAAAAATAAACCCTCATGTCTGTGGTCTAATGACTTTTGACAAGTGCCAGGACCATTTGATGGGAAAGGACAATCATGTCAGCATGTGTGTTGGGAAAACTATAAATCTACATGGGATAGAGTGAAGTTGGACACTTACCTGCTATTTTATACAACAATTAATTCAAAGCAAGTTAAAGACCTAAACATAAGATGAAAACAGTAAAACATAAAGAAGAAAACATGGGTATACATCTTCATGATTTTGGACTTGTTAACATTTTTTAAAATGACATCAAAAACAAACAGCAAAAAAAAAATCAGTTGAACATTATCAAATAATAATTTTTGTGCATCAAAAGACACCCTGCTAAAACCTACAAAGGGAGAAAACTTTTGCAAATCATATGTCTGACAAGATTATTATATAAAATATAAATTAAAGACTTATAATTCCTTAATAAAAAGAAATCCCAGTTCAAAATGAACAAAGATTCCTGTAGAAATTTCTCTAGAAAGAATATACAAAAGTCAATAAGCACATAAAAAATGTTCAATGTCATTATTAATTGAGAAATGCATATCCAAACCACAACCATATTATTTCATACCCACTAGGATAGCTAGAAAAAAGACAGAATACAACAATGTTGATAAGGCAATGGAAAAATTGGAAACCTCATACACTGTTGGTGGAAATGTAAAATAATACATTTCTTTTAGGAAATAGTTTCCTAAATACAGTATTACCATATGATCTGGTAATTTCAATTTTAACTATTTATTTACCCAACAGAA
>JAJEJO010052112.1:52120-77434 GCA_020662805.1 Glaucomys volans | reverse complement strand
ATGTCACAATAGTTAAGGGTTGGGGATTTAGCTCAGTTGGTAGAGTGTTTGCCACACAAGCACAAGGCCCTGGTTGAATTCCCATCACACACACACACACACACACACACAAAAATAGTTAAAATAACTGTCCTCATTGGAAAAAAAATCTAGGAAAACTTTTGTTCATAGTGACATTATTTTTGCAATAACCAAATATGGAAGCAACCCAAGTGTCCATTAGTAGATTAATGAATAAATAAAATATGTCATACAGGTACCATGGTATATTCAGGCTTTAAAAGGAATAAAGTTCTAGTGCATTCTACAACATAGATGAACCTTGAAAATATTATGCTTAGGAATCCAGGCACAAATTAAGCCAGACACAAAAGGACAAATACTGTGTGATTCTACTTATATGAGGTAAAGAGACCAGATAAAGTCATAGATATAGTAATTAAACTGGAGTTTAGCAAATCCAGAGAAATGCGGAAGGGGAACCATTGTTTAATGGGTGCAGAGTTTCTATTTGAGGTGATAAAAATGTTCTGGAAATGGAGGGTGGTGACAGTTGTCTCTACTCCTCTGACTCCATGCATTAGAAATATTTTAGAATGAGACACTATTGGAATTTCCAAATGTTTTCCTACTTAGTGGGTATGGTAAATTAAACTATAAAATGAACATTTTACCTTTTTTAAACCAGAAATTATGGAAGGTTAATTTCTAGATTTTGAAACATACTCATCAGTGTGGCTTTTCCTTTGACATGGCTTGATAAAGACAAGCTGTTGAGATCTCTTATTCCAGAGTGAAGAGGGATGTATCTAACCAGAAATAAATGTTGTTCAGTATTTAAATAGAAATAGGTTTATTTTGTCTTTGGATCTTGATTTTTGTTTTCATCATTAGTTTTGAGAATAAAGGCCATGGATCCACCAACATATAGGTCTACTAAAGATGGAACCCAAGGACATCTTCAGCAGTTTAACCTTACTTTCTATCATAGAGGCCCATATCCAACAACTGTTTGATCCAATCAGCCACTGGGATCAGTTACTGGTAAATCACATCCTTGGGAAGGCCCACAGCTATCATCTTCATAGTCTGGGGGTGGTTGTCAGGGTAATCATTCATGATAGAGATTTTTTTAGAGATTATGCTGTAAAAGAGAACCTGGGGTAATGAGTTGGAAACAGTGAAGGTTGTAGTCAGGTATTCTAAAGGGCATTGTCCTCCCTTCTACCATGAGCCCAGGCATTGGTAAGCCCAGGGTGATCTTTTTATTCTGATATCTCTTTAGTTACCTCTGCAGGTACCCAGGGGAACATGATTAGCCAGATGTATCACTGAAGCTTAAAAGACTCATTGGTTGGCAGTGAATTGGTAATGTTTTGAAACCAGGATCAATAAAACAGGTTGAGAATCCAAGATGGTCGAGTAGAAGCAAGCAGCACCATCTAGCTTCTTTGCAACTCAGGATTGAAGTAGCTGGAAAGCAGCTCCTCAGCAAGATGGGTGACTGAGGAAATACACTGAGGTTCAATACTGGCCAGTCAGAGACTTGGAGAGACCCAGAGATTCTGGTCTTGGAACAGAGGGTGAGAAAGTTCATCAGTATGCCTGTGGGAGCCAAGCTGAACTTGGCAGAGGGAAGGGGTAACACAAAGAAAAAGGGAGATTTAGCAGGTTTAGCAGAGAATAACTATAGGATGGAAAGGCAGTCAGATCTTGCTGATTCTGGAGCAGCACAGCAGTCTGGTATTTGTGAAGAGCTCTGTTTTTCTAATAAAGAGCTCTGGTGAGCAGTCATCTTCTGGAAGTCACACCTGAGTTTTCTAAAGGGATCCTGCAGATTGCAGCAAATATTGCCACTCTGTCCCAACCCCATCAATTTTGTGACCCAGGTGGCCCTGCTGGAAGCCATTGAAGAGGGCACAGAGAGATTAGATGCAGTGAGATTCAGATAAGAAATACAGAAGGAAGTCCAGCTCACTTTTCCTTTGACTCTGGTGACTTGGACAACCAGATGGAAGAGGTTAGGAATCTGACCAGGTATGTGTGACTATACATAGGGCCTGGGCCTGCAAGGCCCTCATGGGTTGTAGAACGCATGAGATGTAATTTGCCTCTTTTCTCAGGACAGTTGGTTGTCCCCCTCTGCTTGTTTTTCTTTGGGAGACTCCTAGGACCCAGATACACAGCAGAAATCAGCATTGGCCCAGCTCTAGGTGTTCATCAATATAATCAGTCCAGAGTATCCTCCAGCCAAAGGTATTTCCCAGTAATCCCTGTTTCTAGTGCCTCTGGATTAAGGCCATTTTATTATGGGTGAGGGACCTATTTAAGGGTCATTTTTTGGCACTCACTATGCATCTTTGTATCATCTTTAGAATAGTCCTTTGCATGTGAGTTTATATATTAAATTTCTGTATCCTTTGGAGAGTGGCTATCCTCTCCAAATGGGCACTCTGGTGTATATGACTTTTTACATTCTCCATTAGATGTTCAGGACAAAGACATTACCTTGCCCATCATAAATCCATCAATCTTAGGAATGGTTAGAATCACACTCAAATTCCCATTCTTTGGTCCTTTCAAAGTCCTCAGGGGAATACCTCAGGTGGTATTTTATCAAATCAACTTCAGAATTCAGTGTCATTGTTGGGTGACCAGGTGTTTCTGTCTTGACCTCTTGTTTCACAGCCTCATCTGCTTTAATATTTCCTTGTGCAGTCAGACAATCTGATTTATGATGCCCTAGACAATGGACAGTGCCAGTTCTTTTGGCTCCAAGACAGCTTCTAACAATTCTAAGATATCTTTAGCATGTTTTTCATTTAATTTTTTAATTTTTATTGATGCATTATAATTATGCATAATAAATTCATTGTGATATATTCATACATGCATATAAAATAGTTCAGTCAATTTCCTTCCCCAGTACTACTTCCTCTTTTCCTTTCAATCTCCCTCCCCCTGATAACTTTCCACTACTCTGCTGGTCTCCCTTCTGTTTTCATGAGATCCTTTTTTTCCTTTCCCTCTAGCTTCCACAAATGAGAGAAAACAAACAATACTTGACTTTCTGAATCTGGCTTATTTCACTTGATATTCCCTAGTTTCACCCATTTTCCTGAAAATAACATAATTTTATTCTTCTTTATGACTGAGTAAAACTTCATTGTGTATATATACAACATTTTCTTTATCCGTTCATCTGTTGTTGGACACCTAGGCTAGTTCCATAACTTGGCTATTAAGAATTGTGTTGCATTAAACATGAGTAGAGTATGCTAACTTTAATTCTCTTGGACAAACACCAAGGAGTGATATTACTGGGTCATTATGATGGTTTCATTCCTAGTCTTTTGAGGAATCTCCATACTGATTTCCATAGTGGTTGTACTAATTTACTTGGGAATCAATCTAACAAAAGAAGTGAAAGACCTCTACAATGAGAACTACAGAACACTAAAGAAAGATACTAAAGAAAATCTGAGAAGATGGAATGATCTCCCATGTTCTTGGATAGGCAGAATTAATATTGTCAAAATGGCCATACTACCAAAAGCGCTATACAAATTCAATGCAATTCCAATTAAAATCCCAACGATGGACCTCATAGAAAAAGAGCAGGCAATCATGGAGTTCATTTGGAGGAATAAGAGACCCAGAATAGCTAAAGCAATTCTTAACAAGAAGAGTGAAGCAGGGGGTATCACAATACCAGACCTTCAACTATATTACAGAGCAATAGTAACAAAAACAGCATGGTATTGGCACCAAAATGGGCAGGTAGATCAATGGTACAGAATAGAGGAAACAGAGACAAACCCACATAAATACAGGTATCTCATACTTGACAAAGGAGCCAAAAACATACAATGGAGAAAAGATAACCTCTTCAACAAATGGTGCTGGGACAACTGGAAATCCATAGGCAGCAAAATGAAACTAAACCCATATCTCTCACCCTGTACAAAACTCAACTCAAAATGGATCAAGGACCTAGAAATTAGACCAGAGACTCTGCACCTAATAGAAGAGAAAATAGGTCCAAATCTTCATGACGTTGGCCTAGGACCAGATTTCCTTAACATGACTCCCAAAGCACAAGAAATAAAATCAGGAACTAATTTACAATCCCAAAACAGTGTATGGGTGCTCCTTTTCCCTCACATCCTCACCAGCCTTTATTATTATTTGTAGTTTTGATTATTGCTGTTATAACTTGAGTGAAATGAAATCTCAGTGTAGTTTTGATTTGCATTTCCCTAATAATAGAATATTATCTCATAAATCTGAGAGGAAATAGCTATTAATCTAGAATTTCATTCATAACCAAATTAGCATTCAAAATTGAGTGCATACAGTTAAGTTCTAGTGTCCTACAGCACTGCAGGGAAACAATGATTTTTAGTGAGTTAGTATATAATTTATAAAAAACTGGAAGACAAAATTTTGAAGGTTTCCAGCACAAAGTATTGATAAATGTTTATGGAGATGCAAATGCTAATTACCCAGATTTGATCATCTCTCACACACACACACACACACACACACACACACACATATCTATACATGTAGAATTATCACACTGTACCCCAGAAATTTGGACAATTATTACAAGTCAATTTAAAAGCAAAACAATTTTTAAAATAAAATTCTAAATAAAGACATATTCATCATTATAGACCAAATGCTAAACAAAATCACCACTGATAAGCCATCTCTAAAGCAATAAACCAAGGATGAGAAGAAGATATTTGATCCCAGGAGGAAGGAAATGCAAGCAGCAAGGCTGTAGAGCAGGGAACCAAGAGCTAACATTGGTATGTAGGAAGCCTCCCACTGAGTGACAGCAAAACTTGTTAGGGGGCATGCACACTGCCAGCAGTCCCCTTGCTGCAGGACTGAAAGACAAGAATAGAATCACACTGGGACCAGGAAGGTTAGGGTGATTAGGAGTGATGGAGTTAGCTGAGCATGGATTGAACCTCTGAAACCATGAGCCCAAAATAAACTCTTCTCCTGCATGAACCTCTGGTGTTCTCTACCAATGGATTAAACTATATTGTGTCATCTGGTAAGGGAGAACTACTTCTAAGATATACCTCTAGTGTCAAAAAACAAGGCAATGAAAATTAAATTTGGAGCTGAGAAGTAATAAATTAGTAACTGGCATGACAATGGGTAGGTAAATCTAAATAAGCACTTGTGTGATTAAAATAATAATCACAATAATAATGTGGGAGTAAGAAAAACCGTGGTGAAGATAAAATGGTGGACAATATCAACATGAGAGAGAAGGGAGTGATTGGAGGTAAATCATTCTCAGGTCCTTACAATATATACTTTTAAAATTAAAATTTCTAACAGTTTGCTGACAGTGGATTGGCTTCTTGATGAATTGATTTTTTTAGTTTATTTACATGAAACAGTTTTTTATTTTTTAATTTTTCTAATTAGTTATACATGACAATAGAATGCATTTTGACACATCGTACATAAATGGAGTACAACTTCTCACTCTTCTGGTTGTACATGTTGAGGAATCACATGAGTCATGTAATCATATGTGCACACAGAGTAATAATGTCAGATTCATTTTGCTATCCTTCTTACCCCCATGTCCTCTCCTCTCCCCTCCCTTCACTCCCCTCTGTCTTACCTCAAGTATATCAATTCTTCCCTAGCCTCCCGCCTCTCTTATTGTGAATTAGCATCAGCATATCAGAGAAAACATTTGGCCTTTGGTTTTAGGGGATTGGCTTGTTTCACTTAGCATGATATTCTCCAACTCCATCCATTTACCTGCAAATGCCATAATTTCATTTTCTTCTATGGTTGAGTAATATTTCATTGTGTATATGTACCACATTTCTTTTATCCATTCATCTGTTGTAGAGCACCTAGGTTGGTTCCACAGTTTGACTATTGTGAATTGAGCTGCTATAAACATCTATGTGGCTGCATCACTGTAGTATGCCGATTTTAACTCCTTTGGGTATAAACCGAGGAGTGGGATAGCTGGCTCAAATGGTGATTCTATTCCAGGTTTTCTGAGGAATGTCCAGACTGCTTTCCAGAGTGGTAGCAGCAATTTTCAGTCTCACCAGCAATGTATGAGTGTACCTTTCCCCCCACCTCCTCACCAACATTTATTGTTGCTTATATTCTTGATAATTGCCATTCTGACTGGAGTGAGATGAAATCTTAGTTTTTATTTGCATTTCTCTAATTCCTAGAGATGTTGAACATTTGTTTAATCTGTTGAAGTATCTGTTAAAAGTTCCTTAGCCCATTTATCAATTGAGTTATTTGGGGTTTTTGTTTTTTGTTTTTTGGGTTTTGTTATTGTTGTTGTTTTTTTGGTGTTAAGTTTTTTGAGAGCTTTATATATCCTGGAGATTAGTGCTTTATCTGAGGTACATATGGTAAAGATTTTTCTCCCATCCTGTGGGCTCTTTCTTCACATTATTGTTTCTTTTACTGTGAAGATTTTTAGTTTGATGCACACCCATTTATTGATTCTTGATTTTACTTCTTGAGCTTTAGGTGTGTTGTTAAGGAAGTCAGATCCTAGGTGGACGTGGTGAAGATTTGGGTCTACTTTTTCTTCTAGTAGTCACAGGGTCTCTGTTATAGTGCCTAAGTCTTTGATCCACTTTGAGCTGAGTTTTATGCAGGGTGATAGATAGGGGTTTAATATCATTTTGCTGCATATGAATTTCCAGTTTTCCCAGCACCATTTGCTGAAGAGGCTATCTTTTCTCCAATGTATGTTTTTGGCACTTTTGTCCAGTGTAAGATAACTGTATTTACATGGGTTTGTTCCTGTGTCTTCTATTCTGTACCATTGGTCTACGTGTCTGTTTTAGTGCTATACCATGATGATTTTGTTACTATTTACATGAAACTTAGTTTTTCTTAAAAGGCCTTTATTTTTTCTAACATAAGTACTTAAAACTACAAGTTTTCTTCTGCTTTTGCTGCATCCATGATTTTAATATGTTGCCTTTTCATTATCTGTCAGTTCAAAATATTTTCTAACTTCTTTGTGATTTTTTTTCTTTGATATATGAGTTATTTAGAAATGTGCTGTTTAATTTCCTATATATGGGCCTTTTTATATGTCTTCTCTGGTTGCCCTCTAATTTAATTCTATTGTATTTAAAAACATACTTTATTATATTACAAGCTTTTGAAATTTTCGGATCCAATATTGGTCTATATTAATGAGCATTCCATATGCACTTGAAACAAATGTTGTTGTTGGAAATAATGACTAATAGCATTCAATTATATCAAGAGGGTTAACACTGTTGTTCAGATATGCTATATCCTTGCAGATTTTTCATCTATTCTGTCAATAACTGTGTGATGAGTATAATAATTGACACTGTGTAAATGGGATAGGGAAGTGAACAGACACTTCACAGAAGAAGAAATATAATCGATCAACCAATATATGAAAAAAAGTTCAACATCTCTAGTAATTAGAGAAATGCAAATCAAAACTACTCTAAGATTTCATCTCACTCCTGTCAGAATGGCAATTATCAAGAATACAAATAACAATAAGTTTTGGCAAGGATGTGGGGGGAAAGGTACACTCATACATTGCTGGTGGGACTGCAAACTGCTGGTACCACTCTGGAAAGCAGTCTGGAGATTCCTCAGAAAACCTGGAATAGGACCACCATTTGAGCCCACTATCCTACTCCCAAAGGAGTTAAAATCAGCATACTACAGTGATGTAGCCACTTCAATGTTTAGAGCAGCTCAATTGACAATAGTCAAACTGTGGAACCAACCTAGGTGCCCTTCAACAGATGAATGGATAAAGAAAATGTGGTATATATACACAGTGGAATATATGTACTCAGCCTTAAGGAAGAATAAAATTATGGCATTTGCAGGTAAATGGATGGAGTTGGAGAATATCATGCTAAGTGAAACAAGCCAATCCCCTAAAACCAAAGGCCAAATGTTTTCTCTGCTATGCTGATGCTAATTCACAATAAGGGTGGTAGGGAAGAATAGAGTTGCTTTGGATTAGGTAGAGTAGAATGAAGGGAGGGGAGGTCTATGGGATAGTAGAATGAATCTGACATTATTACCCTATATATATGTATGACTACCTGACTGGTGTGATTCTACATTGTGAACAACCAGAAGAGTGAGAAGTTGTATTCCATTTATGTATGATGTGTCAAAATGCATTCTACTGTCATGTATAACTAATTAGAATAAGTTCGAAAATTTTCCACTATGATTATGAATTTACCAATTTTCACTTTAATTCTATCAGCTTTTACCTCATGTATTAGCATATAGACATTTGTAACTGTACATTTAAGACTTGTGAATTTCACCGCATGAAAAAAGACAGTCTATAAAAAGGTAATTTTGGAGAAGACTGAAACATAAATTACATTGTTCATAACCTGCTTCAATTTATTTTTTGAGGAAATCTCAAAGAACATGTACCATAAGCAGGATTACAATATCAGGTATCTTTAATTCGTGTGAAAGGTTCCTTTCTGATGTGGAATGATCTGCCCTAGCTTAAAAGACTTTAAATTATCTTCTTTCTAGTATTCGGTTCTGTATGTTGCTTCTTACTAAGTTTTGTTTCCTCCTTGACTTTTTGGGTGGTGTTATGTAACTGGATGTCTCAGGTTGTATGGTTTTCCAACACTGTAACCACCCAGAGATAAGTGGTTCCTTAGTAGAACTCACCCTAAGCTTAGGGATGTGACCTGAAGATTTTTTTCTTGGAGAGAAGGACAGAAGGTGTAACCAGCTCTGGATGATGAATAGTCTGAAAGGACAAAACTGCTCACTCTTATATCTAGTTATAATTTAAAATTTCTACTGAGTAACTGAAGCCCTTGGAATCAGAATGGGTTTTTCCAGATTGATGTTCAATATCAGAGAAAGAATTGTGTGATAGGGAGTGGGGATAAGATGGAAGGAAATTCTAAAGCCCCCTGTGGCTATGCAAAGTTACTTTCAATTCCATTTGAATATTGAACTTTGGTACAGTAAATCTTAGTTTAATGTAAAATTTAATAAGCATACATATGTGTCTGTTTGATTGACATCTCAACCCTTATGTCTCTCACAGGCAGCTCAAACTCACCATGTCCTAAAGGAAACTCATCAGCATTCATTTCAAACCTACTCTCTTCATGGGCTTCCCACTTCAATTGATGCACCACCATCCACCCTCTATTTCAGCATATCTAATGCCCCACATCCAGTGGTTACCATTCAACTCCTTTAATTCTTTCCAACTTATACCTGAACAATAAAGCCTAACAATGTCTTACTTGGACTCTAACTGGCTTTCCTCCTTCCAGTATTATTAGTCAAACTGGCTACCAAATTTTTAAAACACTCATAAGGTTATTCAATGATGTAAACATTTAAGAACCATGTCCCTGGGGAAAATTTAAAAATCCCTGATTTGTGGTATTTGCCAGTTCTTTTGGTGTAAATATTCCCACCAGGGCCAGTTTCAAGCTATCAATGTGGTGCCATGGAACACAGAGTTGGAAAGAAGTTAGCACAGTTTGCTGTCATGAACCACTTTGAACCAGCTCCAGAATGCTGGTGACTAAATTTCAGTAGTCCCTTGATGTCCTCAGTAAATAATATAGACTCTTCAGACTGATCTACAAGATCCTCCATAACCTGGTCCTGATAACTTCTCCAACTTCATCTCCCATCATTTATTGACCTCATTCCTACCTAACACCCCCACCTTTTGCCCAAAATTTGTGCTTTAGTTAGTGGGAACAAAAATGGGAAGAGATTTACCTGAGATCCATAAAAGAAAGCTAGAAGTGGGTAGAAATGGCATATGGCAGTTTTGAAACCATATCCAGCCTCAGTAGGATACACCAATAATTGGAGAAATGAGAAACACCACCTCACAGGATCAGAATATCTGCCTACATGGCCTAGCTCCACTTCTGTGACTTTCCACAGTAGTTTCTGGACACTGAACCTCAGTTTCCCACCTCTAAAATGTGATGTGGAAAAGGCATTTCCAGTTGTGATGTTCTTGCTCTATGGAGGACCTAGATAATGTTTAGGTAAGGCCAGGAGAATGGCTGAAACTAGAGTCCTGGTGTTTGCCTCCTGTGACACCTGCCTCTGGGGGCCAAATGGAGGCCTGAGATGAAAACCAAGTTCCACATCCCTCCTAGATCTCTAGTTTCCTCCCAGATCTTGGGTTTCTCTTGGGACACATGAAGTCCTTCTCTCTATCATGATTACTCCCTTGTTGCTGAAGCTTCTCTTAAGTTATGGAATCTCTCAGGACTGGAAGTCTCCTGAGGTGACACTGGAGTCCTATTTGGCTGTACCCTTAGGGACACTTTGATCCCTGACACCCATGAGCCTCATTACTACACCAACCAGTATCTCCCAGGGAGCCACTAAGAAGTGGCATCTTCTGGAGAGTAGCTGAAATAAGGCCATCTTACAGCCCAGTGTATGGATGTTGGAACTGCCTAAGGCAGTTGCAGGACGTGGGAATGGAGGAGGGGAATCAGGGAGAGCCAGAATCAGGGTGAAAGGATAGATGAGGTGCTTGAAGAACAAGACCAGCCATCTGAGAAGGCTACTCCCACCAGTTCACTGCCAGCTGTAACTCTGGCTCAGTGTTGCTGGTGGATGGTTCAGGAAAGGCAGACTCCAGTCTTTCTGGAGAAAGATAGATCCGGATTGTGTCTTTTAATAACTGTGTGACATCAGGTGAGTTTCTCTCTCCCTCTCTCTCTCTCTCTTTCTGTCCCTCTTTCTACCTTTTTTCCTAAAAACTCAAGATTTTTAAAAAGACATGTTGTGAGGATAAAATAGTATAGCAGTAATAACTTCTTTTTTTGAACCTCACCGCAGTCATAGCATTAAGCAACTTTTTACATATAATATTTCAGTAATCTTTAAAACCACCCTTTGAGATAAGTCTACTATTACCAGTGGTTTCCAGAACAGGATGTGGAGACACAGAATTTGGATAACTTGCTCAAGGTCACTCTGCTAATTAGTGAAGGAGTCAGGCCTAGTGACCCAGGTCTGACTCTAACGCTCATAGGCCTGACCATTATCCTATCTTTGATGTAAGGTAACTGACTCATGGTTAGTGCTCAGTGAAAATGGGTTCTATCCCTGCCCCGTCCTTCCCTTAGTGTCATCTCAAGTGACACAGACTAAGACTGGAAGAGAAGCTTATTTGAGGAAAGCAAGGACTTTCCATGTGTTCTTGATCTTATTTCTCCTGCTTTCTGTGTAAGCTTGCTTATTTCAGTTAGAAAATTGCTAACCAAAGGATTTGGGTTGTGGTGGGAGTTGACACAATGGTAGAAATCCTCAAGGAAGAAAACCTCAAAGTGCTCTGAAAAGAAAGTGATGGAAGAACTGTGGGACTGAGTTTATCCTTGTAAATAACTGCCTCTTACACCATTGACATGATTTCTTAGAGTCATTAATCTAATACTGATTAATCCCTGCCCATACCCTGTGCTAAGAATTGGAGATAGAAAAGTGAGAAAGACACCTAAGGTTCTCCATCTTTAAGAAATTCCACAGACCAGTGTGTGTACCAGCCTAGGAATGGGCAGTAGCAGGAGCACTTTCTAGGTGTAACCAGAGACCAGAGGGAGGAGAAGTCTGGTGGGAAGAAGACTTCCGTGGTTAGAATTTTACCAAGAGAAGAAGACAGGGAAGGGCATTTCACTATATAAGTAATTTAATAATAGTAGTAATAATAACAACTGACTTTTATAGTTTTTAATTAGTGCTTTATAGAAACATATAAAGGTGAAATTCACTGTGGTATATTCATAAATGTGCATAGAATAGTTTTGTCAATTTCTTTCCACCATTCCTCCTTTTTCCCATCCCTCCTCCCTCTCCTTTAATCTCCTTCCTCTATTCCACTGATCTCTCTTCTTTTTTCATGGGATCTCCTCTTATTTATCCTTATTTTAGTCCACCTTCCACATATGAGAGAATTCAACCCTTGACTTTCTGAGTCTGGCTTATTTCACTTAGCAAGACGTTCTCCAGTTCCATCCACTTACCAACAAATGCCATAATTTCATTCTTTTTCATGATTGAGTAAAATTCCACTGTGTGTATATACTACATTTTATTTATCCATTCATCTATTGACAGACATCTGGGCTGGTTCCAGAACTTAGCTATTGGGAACTGTGCTGCTACGTTAATGTAGCTGAATCACTATAGTTTTGTGGTTTTAGCTCTTTTGGATAAATACCAAGAAGTGGGATAGTTGGGTCATATGGTGGTTCCACTCCTCGATTTTTGAGGATTCTCCATACTGCTTTTTAGAGTGGTTGTACTAATTTGCAATTCCACCAACAATGTATAAACGTTCCTTTTTCTCCACATAATCACAAGCATTTATTATTTGTTATTGACCATTGCTATCTGACTGGAGTGAGATGAAATCTCAATGTAGTTTTGATTGGCATTTCCCAGATTGCTAAGAATGTTGAACATTTTTTCATATATTTATTAGTCATTTGTACTTCTCCTTTTGAGTAGTGTATGTTTAGTTATTTTGCCCATTTATTGATTGGATTATTTGCTTAATTGAGTTAAGGTTTTTTGAGTTTATATATTCTGGATATCAATCTCTTGTATGAGGAGGAGGTGGCAAATATCTCCTACTCTGTAGGCTCTCTTCATGCTCTTGTTTCCTTTGCTTTGCAGAAGATTTTTAGTTTGATGGCATCCTACTTATTGATTCTTGGTTTTATTTCTTGTGCTTTATGTGTATTGTTAAGGAAGTTGGTACCTGCGCTAATAGGTTGGAGTGTTGGGTCCTTGTTTTCTTCTAGCAACAACTGATGTTTAATGTGAGGGTGTTACAATATATCCAAAATCTCTTATCTTCACAAAAACCTCAAGGCATGTGTTCTACAGATAATGAAATGGAGGTTGCTATGGTTTGGATCTAGGAATGTCCACCCAGAAAGCTCATGTGTTCAGCAGTACAGCAACTTTTAGAAGTGAAAAGATTTGATTATGGGAGGTGTAACCTCATCAGTGGATTAATACTTTGGGTGGATTAATAATGTGGGAGGTTAACTACAGACAGGTTGGGTGTGGCTGAAGGAAGTAAATCATGGGGGATGCGAACTTAGATTATATCTGTCCCTGGCCCCTTCCACTCTCTCTTTCTTTTTCTGTCTCCCAGCTGCCATGAGCTGATATTTCCTCCTCTGTGCCCTTCCAGCATGACATTCTGCTTCACCTCAGGCCCAGAGCAATGGAGTCATCTGGCCATGGACTGATCCTCTAAAACCATGAGCCCAAAATAAACTTTTCTTCCTCTAAGTTGTTCTTGTTAGGTATTTCAGTCACAGTGATGAAAAACTGACTAACAAGGAGGTTTACTGTTATTAATGACTTTCCCTAGTTTGTGCTGTTGGTAAGTGGCAGAACTAAACACAAACATTTTCTTTGAGTCTCTTCCTGCCTTCCTGGTACGTACTGCCTCATAGACCACAGACTTATGAAAGTACCCTGGAGTATTTGGAAAACGGTGAATGAGCTAGTCTGTCTTGAGCCACAATCAGAAAATGTTTCCTGTTGTTATGGGGTGCAACTTAAGAACAGACCAATCACCACTGAGAAATCCAAATTTGAGAGTCTTTATTCACTGGCTGGCTGACTGTCTCACACAATGCCCCCAAAATGGCTATTGAGAGAATAGCCCCAACCATAGGGTTTCAGGGGTTTTTATACCGTAAGTCAATACCTCAATCATAAGTGTCTGATGCTATGATTCAAAATTACAAACTGACATCATGAGATCTGAAATCATTAGCAGAGGGGGAAGTGGGTCAAAATGACCTTAGGTACAAAGTAAAGAATGCTTCCTAACATCTAAACAATCACTGTTGACATCACTGTTGACATGGTACATTGTTTAGAAAAAGAGGACTCAAAAAGAGAACAATTTTTCATTATACAAAATTGCCATTTTGTGTTGCCAAACATGTCATGCTAAGCAACTGATGATGGGTACAGAGGCAGAGTGTTCTCCTGAGAGATGCTAAACAACCGTTGACGGGTACAGAGGTGGGGCATTCCAATGGGAGAAGCATTTCCTACGTAACATGGAGCCTTAGAGCAAAATGGAGTCTGTTTAGTCATTGCCCATGTAGCCTGGTCTGTAACATTTCCATGGAGTCAAATCTCTCAGCCCATCACACTGGAAAGGACCAGGTAGTAAATATCTTAGACGTTTGCAGGACACATGGTCTCAGTAAGAAGTTTTTGATTCTTTTTGGAGGATAAAAGTGGTCATAGACATAGATGAATAATTTTCAACCATATTAAAATGCAAAAACCTTTTATATCTAGCAATATGTATGAAAACATGAAGACTGCATAGAAGTACAGGGGTGGGTGGGGTGGTAGAATGCCAGGTAAGTAAGAATCAGATTCCAAAGGCAATGAGTACCACATTCAGATATATGAGTGCTCTCTAAGGATTTTCAGTTGGGAAAATGTCATACTCAGTTCTGCTTTTTGAATGATCACTCTGGCAGTGTATGGGGTAGATGTGGATGGAAGAGAGATTAGGACAGGAGATGGCAGGCAGAAGCTCTTGTTATAGTTCAGAAGAAATATTCTTTTGAGCTGTTCCTTGTCCTCACTCTGTCTTGCATCTTTTAGAGTGCTCCTGTGATCTAAACACAGCTGCTACTTCACAACTACGTTTTCATAACTTAGTTCTGAGAACACACTCTCAAAGGAGAAAAGAATAAAGGATAAAGGAATTTAGGCAGAAAAACATAACAAAGATTTAAAACGAGCTTTACAACAATTCTTTTTGGCCTCTAGCGCACCCCTTTTCTCAGGCTCTCTCTTCTTCTGGGAAGCAGCTGATTTAGGATCTATTCAGGAGGCAGGGGAGTAGCCTTTCTTGGGTTCCAAGCATAGCCCCCAAGAGAGCTTTATATTTGCAAAAATGAGACAGTAGAACTTTAAATGATCTTTCTAGACTTCACACTACAGTTGACCGATTTTTGTGTTCCCCCTTTCAGACTTCTCTGCTCCCTTTTATCACCATGTGGCTTTGTTTTGACCCTGCTCTATGGTTGAGTACATACTGAGATGTCACCCCTAAAATTACAGGTTCTCTGAATCTTGATGTCATTGAGCTTTAGAACCTTGGGATGCTTGTGGGAAAGGAGAATTTAAATATGTCTAGTGTAACCCCACCCAAATGAGCAATAGTACCCCTGAGTGAGACTGCCTTGTAGCTTGTGTGTGAGCACTTGTGAAAGTGGAGAGCTTACTAGTTCAGTCTCTTCCCAACAGCAGCATGTTCCATTGTTGCAAGATGTGAATCACCAGATGTGTTTTATTATTTTATAAATTAAGCTTAAGTTCCCTCCCCGTCCCCTGTACTTTCTATTTTTTTCCTTCTGGAAACATTCCTCACACGTTTCCACTGTTTTCTGCATGGCAACCTTTGAATTATTTGGCGAAATCTCTCAAGTTCCTTGTAAGTCCCTAAACTAAATTGTGTCTGTGTTTTTCACTTTTCTTATGTAGCATGATTTCACTGGTCCTTTGTTCATAAACTCTCTTCTCTACATAAAGCTTTAGTTTGTCATTTTTTCCTTTTAAATTACAGGTCCAAGAATTAAAAATATTGTTCTGGTCAGACACTGGACTCTTTGCTTAACTTGATAAATGTTACCTTGGTTTTAAGATGATCTTAATGGTAAGTATTGACTTTTTGAAATTGTGGGATGACTATGGATAATGTGTACAAATGGTCAGGACCAGACAGTTTTACCAGGCAATGGTGGCACACATCTATAATCCCAGCAACTTGGGAGGCTGAGGCAGGAGGATCACAAGTTCTAGACCAGCCTGGGCAACTTAGTGAGACCATGCCTCAAAAGTTTGAATAAATAAAAAGTGCTGGGAATGTTTGGGATGTTGCTCAGTGATTTTTAAGTGATATATAAATCCACAGGAAAGCCCCAGAACAAGGTCAGCACGCTGGCTAGCTCCACAGGAAGCAAAGCTCAGCACCAAGGAGAGCTCCACCATAAGTAACGCCCACCCTATCCCCAGCACCCAGCTCAGACTCAACCCATTTATCTAACATTGATAAGTACCTATTGTATACCATACACAGTTCTGTAATCTTCCTGCATTTTTGGGTGGGAGCTGAAAAATATATATATTACAAGATGCTATGAAGACAAAACAGGATATAAGGATAAGGAAATTTAGGATGTTTTTATTTTAAACAGGATTGTCAGGAAAGACTTTTTCCAGTCTTCCCTGAAAAGATGACATTTGAGCAAATATTTGAAGATGGAGGGGGCATGAACCATAACGAAATCCAGAGATTCGTTAGAACTTCCAGCAGTGGGAACAGAAAGTTCCCACTTCGTAAGAAAGAACTTCGTAAGAAAGAACTTCCAGCAGTGGGAACAGGAAGTTCAAAAGGTTCTGAAATGGGAGCATGCCTTCAGTGAGAAAGAGCACAAAGTTGTGTGCTGGAACAGATAGAGCGAGGGAGGAAAGGTAGGAGGTAAGGACAGGTAGGTGATAAGGACCTTAAGGTCCTATCAGGTCTTTGGCTTATCATTCAAAGGAAAAGCATTATGATTCTTTGTACACAATGAAGATTCACATCATTTATGTAATCATACATATACATAGGGTAATACTGTCTCAGTCTACTATTTTTCCTTCCCCATCCCCTCTCACCCCATTTTCCTCTACACCATCCAAAGGTCCTCCATTCTTCTCTTGCCCCCCCTCCACCACCCACCCCATTTTGTATCATCATTCATTTATCACAGAAAACATTCAGCCTTTGGTTTTGGGGGCTTGGCTTATTTCACTTAGCATGGTATTCTCCTACTCCATCCATTTACCAGAAAATGCCATAATTTTATTCTTCTTTATGGCTGAGTAATATTCTATTGTGTATATATATCACAGTTTCTTTATCCATTCATCAATTTAAGGGCATCTACATTGGTTCCACAATCTAGCTATTGTGAATTGAGCAGCTATGAACATTGACATGGCTGCATCATTGTAATATGCTGATTTTAAGTCCTTTGGGTATAAACTGAGGAGTGGGATAGCTGTGTCAAATGATGGGTTCATTCCTAGGTTTTTGAGGAATCTCCATATTGCTTTCCAGAGTAACTACATCAATTTGCAACTCCACCAGCAATGTATGAGTGTGTCTGTTTCCCCACATCCACGCCAACATTTATTATTGCTTGTGTTCTTGATAATTGGAGTAAGATGAAATCTTGGGGTGGTTTTAATTTACATTTCTCTAATTACTAGAGATGATGAGCACTTTTTTATATATTTGGTTATTGCCTGTTTATCTTCTGTGAAGTGTCTACCCAGTTCTGTAGCCCATTTATTGATAGGGTTCTTTGTATTTTAGGTGTAAAGTTTTTTAAGTCCTTTATAAATTTTGGAGATTAGTGCCCTGTCTTAAGTGTGTGTGGAAAAGTTTTTCTCCCACTCTGTAGGCTCTCTTTTCACATTATTGATTGTTTCCTTTGATGAGAAAAAGCTTTTTAGCTTGAATCCATCCCATTGATTGATACTTGCTTTTATTTCTTGTGCTCTGGGGGTCATGTTAAGGAAATCTGGTCCTAAGCCAACATGATGAAGATTTGGGCCTACTTTTTCTTCTATTTGGTGAAGGGTCTCAGGTCTAATCCCTAGATCCTTGATCCATTTTGAGTGGAGTTTTGTACAGGGTGAGAGATAGGGGTTTCATTTCATTTTACTGCATATGTATTTCCAGTTTTGCCAGCACCATTTGTTGAAGAGGCCATCTTTTCTCCATTGTATGTTTTTGGCACCTTTGTCTAGTATAAGATAACTGTACTTATGTGGGTTTATCTCTGTGTCTTCTATTCTGTACCATTGGTCTACCTGTCTATTTTGGTGCCAATACCATGACTTTTTTGTTACTATTGCTCTATAGTAGAATTTAAGTTCTGGTATTATGATACTTCCTGCATCACTCTTCCTATCCAGAATTTCTTTGGCTATTCTGGGTCTTTTGTTCTTCCAGATGAATTTCATGATTGCTTTCTCTATTTCTATGAGGAATATCATTGGAATTTTAGTTGGAATTGTGTTAAATCTGTATAGTGCCTTTGGAAGGATGGCCATTTTGATAATATTAATTCTGCCTATCCAAGAACAAAGGAGATCGTTCCATCTTCTAAGGTCTTCCTCAATTTCTTTCTTTAATGTTCTATAGTTTTCATTGTAGAGGTCTTTCACCTCTTTTGTAGATTGATTCCCAAGTATTTTATTTTTTGAGGCTATTGTGGACAGAGTTGTTTTCCTCATTTCTCTTTCAGATGATTCATAGCTTATGTACACAAATGCATTAGATTTATGTGTGTTTATTTTGTATCCTGCTATTTTGCTGAATTCATTAATTAAGTCTAGAAGTTTCCTGGTGGAGTTTTTTGGATCCTCTAAATATGGAATCAAATCATTGGCAAATAGTGACAGCTGGAATTCTTCTTTTCCTATTTGTATTCCTTTAATTTCTGTGGTCTAATTGCTCTGGCTAGTATTTCAAGTCCAATGTTGAATAGAAGTAGTGATAGTGGGCATCCCTGTCTTGTTCCAGTTTTTAAAGGGAATGCTTTCAGTTTTTCTCCATGAAGAATGATGTTGGGAGTGGGCTTAGCATAAGTAGCCTTTACAATGTTCAGGTATGTTCCTACCATCCCTATTTTTTCTAGTGTTTTGAGCATGAAGGGGTGTTGTATTTGTCAAATGCTTTCTCAGCAGCTATTGAAATAATCTTATGCTTCTTAGCCTTAAGTCTATTGATGTGATGAATTACATTTATTGATTTCTGGATGTCGAACCAACCTTGCATCCCTGGGATGAACCCCACTTGATCATGGTGCACTATCTTCTTAATATGTTTTTGTATGCAATTTGCCAGAATTTTATTAAGGATTTTTGCATCTATATTCATCAGAGATATTGGTCTAAAGTTTTCTTTCTTTGATGCATCTTTATCTGGTTTTGGTATCAGATGATACTGGCTTCATAGAATGAGTTTGGAAGGGTTCCCTCATTTTCTATTTCATGAAATACTTTCAGGAGTATTGGTATAAGTTCTTCTTTGAAGGTCTTGTAGAACTCAGCTGAGAATCCATCTGGTCCCGGGCTTTTCTTGGTTGGTAGGTTTTGATGGTATCTTCTATTTCATTGTTTGAAATTGATCTGTTTAAATTGTGTATGTCCTCCTGATTCAGTTTGGGAGAATCATATGTCTCTAGAAATTTTGGAATGTCTGAGATTTTCTATTTTGTTGGAATATAGATTTTCAAAGTAGCTTCTAATGATGTTTGTATTTCAATGGTGTGTATTGTGATATTTCCTTTTTCATCATGAATTTTAGTAATTTGAGTTTTCTCTCTCCTCTTTTTTAGTGTGGCTAAGGGTTATTTATTTTGTTTACTTTTTCAAAGAACCAACTTTTTGTTTTGTCAATTTTTTTTGAAATGTTTCTTTTGTTTCAACTTCATTGATTTCAGCTCTGATTTTAATTATTTCCTGTCTTCTACTACTTTTGGTGCTGTTCTGTTCTTCTTTTTCTAGGACTTTGAGATGTAATATTAGGTCATTAGGTTGTTGACTTTTTATTCTTTCCTTGAATGGGCTCCATGCAATGAATTTTCCTCTTAGTACTGCTTTCATAGTGTCCCAGAGATTTTGATATGTTGTGTTGTCATTCTCATTTACTTCTAAGAATTTTTTTATCTCCTTCCTGATGTCTTCTGTTATCCATGCTTCATTCAATAGCATATTATTTATTCTCCAGGTGTCAGATAGTTTCTATTTTTTTATTTTGTCATTGATTTCTAATTTCATTCCATTATGATCTGATAGAATACAAGGTAGAGTATCTCTCTTTTTTTGCATTTACTAAAGGCTGCTTTGTGGCATAATATATGGTCTATTTTAGAGAAGGACCCATGTGCTGCTGAGAAGAAAGTGTATTTGCTTGTTGATGGATGGTATACCCGATATATGTCTGTTAAGTCTAAGTTATTGATTGTGTTATTGAGTTCTATGGTTTCCTTTTTTAGTTTTTGTTTGGAAGATCTATCCAGTGGTAACAGTGGTGGGTTGAAGTCACCCAGAATTATTGTGCTGTGGTCTAATAGATTCTTGGAATTGAGAAGGATTTGTTTGAAATACATGGATGTGCCATTGTTTGGGGCATAAATATTTATGATCATTATGTCTTCCAATTTATGTTTCCCCTAAGAAGCATAAAATGACCTTCTTTACCCCTTCTGACTAACTTTGGCTTGAAGCCCACTTTGTCTGATATAAGGATGGAAACCCTCACTTTTTTACTGAGTCTGTTTTTTCCCATCCTTTCACCTTTAGTCTGTGAATGTCCTTTTCTATGAGATGAGTTTCTTGAAGGGAGCATATTGTTGGGTCCTTGTTTTTAATTCAATCTCCCAGTCAATGTCTTTTGACTGATGAGTTTAGACCATTAACATTCAGGCCATTAACATCATATCTCAATATTATTGAGATATGATTTGTATTCCCAGTGATTTTGGCTTATTTTTGGTTTTTAACTTGATTTGGTTTCTCCTTTGATTGGCTTTTCCTTTAAGGTAGCTCCTCCCTTTGCTGACCTACATTGTTGTCTTTCATTTCCTCCTTATGGAATATTTTGCTCAGAATGTTCTTTAGTGCAGGCTTTCTATGTGTAAATTTTTTAAACTTTTGTCATGGTAGGATTTTATTTCATCTTCAAATCTGAAGGTTAGTTTTGCTGGGTATAAGATTCTTGGTTGGCAGCCATGTTCTTTCAGAGTTTGAAATATGTTGTTCCACGCCCTTCTAGCATTTAGGGTCTGGGCTGAGAAATCTATCGATATTCATATTGGTTTCCCCTATATGTAATCTGATGCTTTACTCTCGCAGACTTTAAAATCCTATCTTTATATTGTATGTTAGCATTTTCATTATAATGTGCCTTGGTGTGGATCTGTTGTAATTTTGTGCATTTGGTGTTTTATAAGCCTCTTGTAGTTGACTTTCCATTTCATTCTTTAGTTTTGGGAAATTTTCTGATATTATTTCATTGAAAAGATTGTTCATTCCTTTGGTTTGTATCTCTGTGCCTTCCTCAATCCCAATAATTCTTAAATTTGGTCTTTTCATGATATCTGAAAGTTCTTGGAGGTTCTTTTCATGATTTCTTACCATCTTCTCTGTTTGGGCAACTTTATTTTCAAGATTTGGTATTTTGTCTTCATTGTCTGAGGTTCTGTCTTCCAAGTGATCTAGTCTGTTGGTGATGCTTTCCATTGAGTTTTTTATTTGGTTTATTGTTTCCTTCATTTCAAGGGTTTCTGTTTGGTTTTTGTTTATTTTGTTTTTCAAAATCTCTATCTCTTTGTTGAGGTGATCTTTTGCTTCCTGCAGTTGCTCTTTCAACTCCTTATTGGAGTGATCATTCATTGCCTACATTTGCTCTCTTATCTCATCCTTTGCTTCATGAATCATTTTAATTACATATATTCTGAACTCCTTTTTTGATATTTCTTCTTCTATGCTATCATTGGATTCTACTAATATAGAATCTTGTTCGTTTGGAACATTTCCTTCCCTTGTTTTTTCATGTTGTTCACGCATCTTCCCCTCTAGCAATGCAGATCTGGGGTTTTGCAGTTTCTCCCTACAGGCTTATAGTGTCCCTGCAGGTATCCAAAGCCTGTTCTTTAAGGGGGAGATCAATATTAGCAACACCCAGAATAGACAATATGCAGCCCTAAACCAAATAGCCCCTATGAAGACGTTAACAATATGTCATAATAAACAGAGAGGATGAATTCAATTATTATCTACAGTATAACAAATAGATTTGTAATGAGGCCTACAGTTTCTAATGGAGGACGAAGAGGATGGGGAGGGGTTCAGGATGCAACTCTTAATGGGATAAGAAAAGGGTATAAAGAAGTTCTAGATCATAGGAAGAGTGAAAGTGCAGTAAAAAAAAAGTTGGTTGTTAGCATGAGAAAAGGGAGAGACTCTGAGGAACCATGTAAACAAGAGGAAAATAGGAAGAAAAATAATGAAATAAAAACTTAAAAATTTTCAAAAAGGAAGAAAAAAATCTACACTATAACAGTCATATACTATTCAAACCTCCCAGTCTTCAGTAGCCTGAGGCATGAGAGGTACCTGACAATGAGCTTCCAGTCTCCAGCAGGCATCTCAGAATGGCATTTGCCCTACCTAATAATGGCAGCTTCTGCCTCCAGGATAATCCAAGATGGCTGCTCTGGCTTCCAAACATGCTGGCAAGTGGGCAGCTGCAGCACAGGGTGTGGGCACCAAGTTATTTTCAAGATTCGGTATTTTGTCTTCATTGTCTGAGGTTCTGTCTTCCATGTGGGATGGGTCTGTTGGGCTGGGGGTCCTGAGGCAGGGCTGGTCAGGCAGGATGGGGGTCCTGGAGGCAGAGTGTGGTCAGTCAGGTTGAGGGGTCCTGCAAGTCCTGGTTGTTGTCTCAAAATGGCGGCAACCACGTGTAACCAAACCTGTGGGTACTGTGACAGTGGACTTCCAGGCAACAGCAGACTGCTGGTGATCTGCTGGCAGTCTGCAGATGGTCTGCAGGCTACCAGTGGACAATCGGCAGGTGGGCTTTGGGTGGTGGGTGATGGGTAAGTGAAAGGCAGGTGGTGGGCAGGCAAGAGGCAGGCAAACGGGCAAATGGCAGATGATAGGTGGCAGTCAGTGAGCCATCTACACTGAAAAAGTAGTCAATATGCTGACAGAGTGTAGGTGATCAAGATGGACAAATGGGTTAAACAGCAGGAGATTGATGAGCAGGAATGACTGCCTCACAAACAGATTTTCCTCCATTTGAAACCCAAGTCACAGAGTGACAAGGAATGCAGCCTCCCTCTAAGCTGCCATCTTGGGTCTACCCCACCCTTGAAGGTTTTGATAATGAGAATTTACATGAACTGGGCTACATTCTAACAGAATCACTCTAGTAACTGTGCTAAGAAAAGACTGTGGGGGAAGAGAAAGGAAACCATGGGGCTATAGGGAGTTTCTTGCCATGTTCCTTGCAAGAGAGTAAGGTAATTTGGATTGTGGCAAATGATGGAGATGGTAAGAAGAGATCTTTTCTGGTATTTATCTTTGAAAGAAAACCAACAGTATTTGCTGATGTGTTCCATGTGGTGTGTGTGAGCAAGAAAAATGTTTGAAAGACTCTGAGCTTCTTTTTTTTAACTTTAGTCACCTCAATGGATGAAATTGCCATTAACTGAGCTGAGGAAGACTATGGGAGGAGTAAATTTATAGGAGAATACTGGAGGTTTGATTTTACTAAGTGTTAAATATAATTTGCAGTTATGTCTGTAGCCCAACCATGGCAGGGCAATGGGGTAGGTTGTAGAAAACCCAAAGAAAGTGCCTGGGATAGCATGGGAGAAATACCATTTATTGGGGAAAGTTACTAGAGATCAGTGGCTGCTCCAAGAAGAGTTCAGTAGCAATTGGCTGAACAGAGAGCACCTCCATCCCCCAACATGCTCCGCCAAGCAGTGCCTCCTGTCACTCATGGCATTTTGTCCAGTGGTGGCCAGCTGGATGAGTGACACAAACTCTTCTGGCTGTGCCCTCAGTTCCACGCACCTCCCCCACTGAGAGAGGAGTTTTATGTCTTAGACTGAAGAAGCGGTGACATCATCAGCATGATCTTGCTTAGTTTGCTTGTATGGTCAGCTCCCAAGGAGCAACTGTCCTGGTGTATGCCAGAAAGTAGCTTTCTACAGATGACACTAACTCACCCTATTTCCTAGTGTGCATAAGAGAAAACTAGTGCCCTTCAAGGTAATATGTATGTGGACATTTTTAGCCAGGCTTACTCTCATTTTTCTCGTAAGTTGGCTAGGTTTTTGGGAAATAGAAATGAAGCATTCAGAGACATAGTGTTTTACTGTCTCATTTTCCTTTAGGGATGATATATTTGCCTATTAGATATTGCTATGGAGACAGAAGTCAAGTAGGCAGTTGGACTGGTGAATTTAAGATATCTAGAATGAAACTATATTTCAGATTTATCAGCATATAGCTAGCATCTAAGGCCTAGGTTGTATTCACAATTAGAGTGAGGATTCAAATTCAGATGCTGCTAACTCCTATACTATTATACACTGCCTCTAATGTGAACATCAATCATTTTCCTCATCCATCCGAGCCTGAATCCAGTTCATGGCTTTATCATATATTATTTTAACCTAAGTTGACAGGTGTCAGCCTTTTACTTCCTGTGTTATACCTCCAATATTGCAATCCTGATCCCAGGTTTGGGAATTTCCTATGAAACAAATCCAACAATTTTCAATGTTATGATATATGTACTTCCAGCCTTCTAAAATTGTGACTTCATGGATCAGCTTTCTCATGTAATGTCACCAAAAATAGGCCTATATTTTATTGGGTGCCTTGCTAAACCCTTCATCAAATTTGATGATGTGAGAGACAATTTCTAGTTTAATGTGTTGGTAAGAACATTATCAACTTAGAGTTGGAGTCCAATCCCTAGTTTTTCAATTTGGATGACTGATTTTATGAATAGAAAAATAATGCTGCTGATGTCAGTAGATTATACTGATAATATAATGGGGTCACATTTATTGAAGTATTTTACACAGTGCCATTTCATAGATGAACATTTCCACCCTTTGGGGTCCGTAAAAGATGGCATAGCATTGTTTTTTATTTTCTTTTTTATTTACCTTACTATAGGTTTTTTTCAGGGCTCATTACATCATACCATGTCATTTCACAGGATCACACCAACTCACAAAGCAATATGTTAATAATGGACATTAATTTTCAATATTAAGTGACATAAATTAATATTCTTGATCATTCTAATTACATCAGTCTGATAGCATTCTTCAGTAGCCATTTAGGGATCAGCAAAAGGATTAAGGGAAAATGAATGGTCAGTAATGTGTTCTGTTTTCCAGGCTCCCAACCTAGGGTAGAGGACTGAGTCCAGACCAAAGGGAAGATCCATCCCTGCCCACCACTCAAATCTCCCATGAGCAGCATAGCTGTGGAGGACTTCTTACTGGTTCTGGTTTTTTTTTTTTTTTTTGGTTTTGTTTTGTTTTTTGTTTTTTTTTTTTCAACTGGGGATTAAACTCAGGGGCACTCAACCACTGAGCCACGTCTCCA
>JAJEJO010052112.1:0-44760 GCA_020662805.1 Glaucomys volans | reverse complement strand
TGGGGGTCTGCCTTTGGGGTTTATATTTTGTCCATGGTAAGGGAAGCTCGCTCTCTCTCTCTCTCTCTCTCTTTTCCCCTCTCTCTCTTCCTCCCTTCACCCCTCTTCCTGGTTCCATGTCCTGAGCTCCTTTCCTCCACCATGTTCTTCCACCATGATGACCTGCCCTACCTCAGGTCCAGAGCAATGGAGTTGGCCATCTATGAACTGAGACCTCTGAAACCATGCACCCCAGCTGATTTGCATATGATTGGGACAGTTGTAACCCCTGATAATGAAGTCTATATAGAAGGCGATTGAGTTTCTCCCAAAATCACAAAAACAAATCACATTAAAACAAGTAAATTTCAGACTGCCTTCAGAACTGTGAATTTCTTCTATTGGTTGGATTCACAGGTCCTGGTTTCCAAGGACCTTCATGTTCTTTGTTGGCATAAAACCATCTCTAGTTTGCTCCAAAGGCTGCATCTATGCAACTGGAGGAGACTGTGCAAGTGGAGAGCTTATTAGGAAGACCACAGGAAGATAGGACACTGAGAAGGTTGGGTGGATGATGGTAAGCCCCTTGCCTTTGATTGGCAGTAGAGAACAGCAGGTGTGGTTCACACCTGCATTTATGTGATGACACTGAACCTCACGTACTCTTACTTTCCAAGGTGTGGTTCATGAGTATAAATGATCATGAGGCCAACTAGCAGACCCTTGGCTTCAGCTGTAGCTTTCAGGCATAGAATTCTCTATATTGGAGGGTTACATGTTGTGGCCTCAAATTCTATTTCCAGTAACTTAATGCTTGTCTATCTTGAATAGAGGTCGTCTAGTCAGCAGGTCATTTACCAGGTATGGACTTAAGTTGTCAGGTTTGCAATATGAATTGCCAGCCCCTCATTGTGTGGTTCTGTGTGGAGTTGTCTCCACTTTCTATATTACATTAACATTGGCTCACACATATAACAACCTGCTGCTGATGTGGTTCTCTATTTTAAGGATTGAGAATGTATTAACCAGGTCATTTTATCTTCATTTAATAACAAGCACCACTGAAGAGTGATTGTGTGTTATAAGTGTAGGGTAGCTGTCACAGTTTTGATGTGTGTGTGTTGTGAGAGCGGGGAGGTTTAGGAAGTTCACTGTTCAGGAATTTTCCACAGTACCTATGCAGAAGAGCAGGTAATGAGCACTGCTCTGGCATTAGTCCCAGGAGCCACCAGCAGTAGTGTGGCCCCCCAACCTAACATGGGCACAGGTGCTTTGTTACAAACATGACTGCATAATGTTCAGCTGCATAATATTCTGGCACTGTATTTTGAAAGGCATTAATTTATTAAATAAATTGTTTATATTCATAAAAGAAAATAGGCTTCTTCTAGCCTGCTGCTTCAAACTCTCCCAGCCCTATTCATTGTCAGTTCCAACGTTCCTTACACATTTTTGAAGATTTGTTATAGCAACAGCCCCACTTCTCATATCAATTTTCCATCTTGGTCTGTTTTGTGTGTCTATGACAATACCACAGACTGAGTAATTTATAATATTTATTGGCTCATGGTTCTGAAGTCTGAGAAATCCAGATCAGATGCTAATATCTGGCAAGGGCCTTCTTGCTGTTATCTCAAAGCAGAAGGAAGAAAGGCAATAAAGCAGAGAGAGACAAAAGGGAGCAAACCCATCCTTTTATAAAGAACCAGCTTCCACGATAATGAATAGACTACCATAAGACAGCATTGGTCCATTCATGAAAGTTGAGCTCTCATGGCCTAATCATCTTTTTGGGGGATGGTGATAGCAATTTAACCCAGAGCCCTGCACATGCCCTAATATTTGATTGTTTGAATTCAAATCAGAGCCTACACAAGATTTCTCACATTATGTCACCCAAAGGGCTAGCTCCCCACCTATGCTTGGAATTGATTCTGAGTGGTCACAATTATGAAGTACCTGTCATATCTCCTGACCCATTTAAGAAATAGAAGGAGGTGGCTGAGTGTGAAAAGCGGTAGGCCCTCCTCCCTCTGAATCTAATTATGAAAACATATATTTGTAGGACAAGCAGGAGACCCACCATCTGACATCCACTGGGGAGTCAGGCCAAGTGTGCTTATTTTACTCTGTTTCATGTCTGATCATATTTAACCCTCACCACTAGCCTATACTGTCTGTGCCCCATTTTGCTGATGAGGAAACTGAAGGGAGTTTGGCATCTTGTTCAGACTTAAACACCATTAGTGAACAGCAGAACTAGGATTTGATCCCAAGTCTGCTCACTATCCAGGGTTTCGCCTCCATGTGGAATATTTGTCACTAGCCTCATCTTGATTAGTTTCTGGGAAGGATTCCACAGTTGTTTGGGGCACATTCCTTTCCCTGCAGGAAGTCACAGTTTTTTGGGGCCACACTATATCAGGATACAGTGCAGGCTGGTACTCAGCCAACCATGGTAGGGAGGGTTGAATGGTGCACTCTAAGGGCTAAGAACAGCGAGAAGCCCAACCTTGACCCCCAGCCCATGGGAAACTCCTATTCATTCTTTATGACCCCTGGAAGACTTTCCTCACATCCTGCCCAGACCTTGTCTCTGGCACTTCTCAAGCCATGCGCTTATTCCAATGGATGCTCACACATCTGTTCCTACTGGACTGTCAGGCAGAACAGGGAGAGGCTGTGGGGAGCAAGGAGCCTCAGGTTGGGAGAGTTAGGGGGCTGGTGCAGAGACCTTGGGTGCCAGGCTGACGGGGCTAAATGTGTGCTCAGGGCTTTGGAGGTCTGCAGTGGGGCCTGGAGGATCCCAAGGCACAGAAGGCTCATTAAGGAGCTGCCTGACTTGTCCTCCCTGAGGATCGGGAACAGAACGTTAAGACCCAGTAGACGCCTGACTCATCCTTCACACAGAGCCAGGTAAGGAGGGGAGGGGCGGAGGTGGGGGCCTGAGGCATGGAGTCCTCACACCTGGCCCAACCCTTCCTGATGCTCCCACCTGTCCTTGTCCCTGTCTCTGTCTGACTGGGCGCCTGCCTACCTCTACCTCCTTTCCATTCTCATCTGGCCCTTCAGGCCTGGCATCTGCTCTTCCCCCAACCTCGAAATGACTCTGTTCATTGATTTCCTTCTGTGTCACTGTCTACTTATGACTTTGACTTTCTCTCAATTTGCTCTTGGGTATTCTGAGGGAGAAAAGTGGACGGTTGTGAATATTGTGACTATGGAGCTAAGGCGATTGGCTCTCCTCTGCATTCCAACCATGGGAGTTGGGATCCTTAGGATGAGGACATAGGACTAAGGACTGGTAAGAGAGGTAGAGGGAAGGGTAGCTAGTTACAGGAGCTGCAGAAAGAGCTGTTTAAGGCTTCAGGAGAGTCAGGGCCCTGGAGGGAGATGCTGAAACTGGGAAGAACTATGATACACTGGAGAAAAGGAAGGAAGTAACAAACCAGATATTGCTGTCCTGGCATTTCTTTCTCCTGGAAGAAAATTATAAAGGGGTTAGAACTCCACCTCCCCGCCGACACACACACACTCTTTTTATTCCTTTCTCTTTCCACGTTCTCCTCCCCTCATTTTCTCCATTTTGCATCATTTTCTCATCAGTTTGTAGCAGACTAAGAATGGATGCCTATTGAGAGACAACTGCAATAGCCCAAGCCTCCAGTCCAGGTGAAACTGGAAGGTGAGAGGAGAGAAGAATGGCAACTCTTTCAGCCGGGCTCAACTCTGTCAGCAGGACAAGTCACAATGCATCCTTGACATGTGGTCAGTTAAGTTTTGTTGAACCTTTCCTGGGATCTAGAAACTCACTACTTTCCAGGATGGTTGGCTCTCTCTGGACTGCCTCTGTGTGTTAGTCAGCTTTCCTTCACTGTGACAAACCACCCAAGACAATCAACTTAAAAATGAGGAAAAGTTTATTTTGGCTCATGGTTTCAGAGGCTTTAGTCCATGATTGCTTGACCCTACAGCTTTGGGCCTATGGCAGCATAGTACATAATGGCAAAAATGCATGGTGGAGGAGAACTTTATACTTCATGGTGGTCAGGAAGCAAAAGAGAAAAAGAGGTAGGGCCCAGGTTCCAATATTCTCTTCAAGGGTGCACCCCCCAGTGACCTAACCTCCTTTCACTAGGCCCCACTTCCTAATGGTTCCACCACCTCCCAATAGCATCATGGGCTTGGGACCAAGCCTCTAATACATGGGCCTCTGGGGAACATTCCAGATTCAAACTATGACTAATATAAGTTAATATAATACCACTAATATAAGTTGGTCAAATCAAACTGAAATCCTTTTGGGGATCACCCAGAACAAGACTTATCTGTCCTCCACCTGAAAGGACTCATCTATGTCTCCATGTGACTTGCAAAGAGTCGATCCTCAGCTTCAGAATCTCTCTCCCTTTTCAGTTAGGTAGAAGCATCCCTAATTGCTTCAACTCTTCCTCACACAATGTGGCTGGTTTCCAGACCTTTCTCCATAGCCTGTTTCAACTTGTCCACATTCAGCTAAAACCATGGCCCAGGAGCCAGAATAATGTTCCAAGGGAGGTCTAGCTGCTGCAGACATGGCTCCATGCTACCTCCTGGGATCTACTAGGATTCCTTCTCAATGATGCAGACTCATGCTGACTTTTTGGAAGTTTCTTTTTGCCAATCCAGTTTGAGTTCTCAGTCATTTCCCAACAAACTGCTTCCCCATCTGAGCTTGGTAGAATTGGCTTTTTGAGGTCCAGGGAAGGGATGGGACATTTTACATTTGTGCTGTGATTTTTTTATTATTGTTACTACTGGCATCAACCTCTTGTTCTATCCAGTTGAGACTGAATATCTGACTTTCAACCACTGGGTCAGTTCCTCACTGTCTACACATTCTACTGCCAAGAAAAACCTATGAGGCTGGTCCATGGGAATGTGAGCTGTATCTGTAGCCACCTTGCTCTTACCTCCATCCCTTCCATTTTGGGGAAAGGAAAATGTTGGAGCCCCCACTCATGATTGGATGTTCCCGGTCCTATTGCTAGCTGCTTCCTCAGAGGACTTTCTCTCTCTCTCTCTCTCTCTCTCTCTCTCTCTCTCTCTCTCTCTCTTTCCTGCCCCCCCATCAGTGTACATACATTCTGAACTCTTCCACCTTAGGGGACAAAAAAAATTCCTCCACCTTATGTCCTGACCTGGACATCTCCTCACCTCATTCCTTATCTTTACAGCTCAGTTCACCCCTCAGAACCCACCACAATCTGATGTCTGCCAAGACAAGAGATGTCTTGTCTCTGAGCCACTAATAACTTCCATATTATTCCAGTTTTGACAGTTTTCAGTCCTCTTTCCTCTTTACATTTGATACCACTGGCACTCGAGCTCTCTGGGTTCCTGCATCAAGTCCTCCTGCCCCGCTGGATGCTGCTTCTCAAGCCTGTCTCTTCCTTTGCCAGTCTTTCCAATGGTCCTCTCCGGTGCTTCTAGGTTCCATCTTTGGACGCTCTGCTCTCTTGCTGAGAATTCTCATCCATTCTCTGGCCTCATTATCCTCCAAATGCTGGTGCTGCAGAGGTTCTGATCTTCCACTTAGATCTCTTTCCTGAACTTCCAGGCTCCACATCTCAGTCACTAATTGCTGGATCCTCGAGGATTTTCAAACTCTGTTTGTCTGTAAGAGAACTAATTATCTCTCTGCCATTTCCTGCCCCACCCCATCTCCATCTCCTTTCTACGTTGTTGAATGGTGCTAATGACAATTTACGTTCCCAGTTCTGAAACCTCAAGCTCATCTTATTTCCTCCCTTTCTACAGCCCTCAGTTGCCATGTACTGTTGGTTCAATTCCATACCCTCCCTCTATTCTCTTCCCTCTTCCTGGTGTGGAATACTAGCCTTGTTTCTTTTCCCTTTACCTCTCAACTGGTCTTCTTCCAATGCCTTCTCTTAACTTCCACCCGCATAGCATATTTCTAAAACCTTAGTTTGAACAAATTATTTCTCTACTTGAAACCCACCAGTGGCTCACTACAATCTAAAAGATTAAGTCATGCTTCCTAGCAGGGTACACAAGACCATTTATACCAAGCTTCTGTCTTAATTTCAGGCCCATCTTCCAAGAATTCCCTTTCCTAATACCCCTGTGCACATTTCATCCCTGTGCTCCCTGTTTACACAAAACTCTCCCTCAGGCCTTTGGTACCTGCTGCTCCATCTGTTTGCAAAACTCTTCTTTGAATTCTTTACTTGGCCTTTAAGATTCATATCAGGTGTTCTGTTCTCTCTTTTATGGGCCCCCACAACACGCATACTTCTAACACAGCACTCATCACTTGATGGCTGTTCATCTCCCTGTCTCTTCACTGTGTGCTCTTTAAGAGCAGAGGTTTTATTCTCCACCCCTAGTGCTTAGCACCAAGCCATGGTTGACTGCATGCATTTCCATCATGGTGTTAAACACACAGGAAAATGATTAGTGTATTCATTTCTCTATTTTCCCATCTGGACTGTAAGCTCCTTAGCATTAGGCATATACCTTGCCTTTGTCCTTGTTTGTCCTTGTTTCTCCAGCTCCTACATCAGTGGATGACCATTCAATGGATGACACCATGAGGAACACTTGATGGAGTTGGCATTGTTGAGCTCCCTCTCTTTGGCAGTCACAGTGCTAGTTGCCTCGTGCATAACCTACACTACTCGCTGGATATCTTCCTGGTAGGTATTATGTCCATTCCACAGGGAAGAAAATTGAGGCTCAATGGGATTAAATTACATTAACAAGGCTACAGTAAAAGTATCAAGGCTTGAACTCAAGTATTCTATTCCAAATCCCATTCTTCTCCACAAGAAAATTCCATCTCCTATGGCACCATGAACAAGAGAATCATCTTTAATCTCTAAAGGTATAAACTGAACCCAAACCCAGTCTTTATCCTGGGTGACCTTCCAATCATAAATCTCAAGGGAAGGAAAGGATTCTAAGGGGTTTATTACAATTGGGAGGGATATCCCTTCCAGGCTGGAAAGCTTGAAAGATGCCAAAACTCTCTTCTTTTTTCAGTACTAGAGATGAATCCCAGGCTTTGTGCATCCTAGGCAAGTTCTCTGCCAATGAGCTACATCCCCAGCTTCCAAAGCCATCTTTAAGCAAAGAAGACAGCTATTATTCTGCCTCAGTCTAGTTAACTTTTAGAGTCAAGTAGAAAGACACTTCCCTTCAGAATTATGTGAGGATAAGAAAAGGCAGAACTGCTGAGTAACCCCATGTAAAATAAAATATAAGAAAGTTTCCAGAGGCTTAAAAGAATCAAGAAATGCAGACCCAACATAACTGTTCTAAGAACTTGTCATGTTTGTGGAGCTATATATCTTCACCCACATTTCTGATTCCCCTATTTTTCTACAGTGATCAGAAGTTGAAGGCACCAAAAACAAAGAGTTCTGAACATGTATTTTGACACAAGGGGAAGAGGAGAGTTTCAGATCTTCATCATCTCACTCTGCAGCCAGAACCAGGGAGAAGAATCCCAAGCAATGCTGTAGCCCCTGAAGGAGAGAAAAGGAGGTGGCCTTTCTGGGGCTGGTAGAAGGGAAGGAAATAAGACCTTGGCGTTTTCAGAAAAGATTATGTCCAGAGAAGTTAAATATTGACAATTTCCCTTCCCAGGTAGACCCCAGTCTCTGAACTGACATTAATTCCAACTAGGATCAAAAGACTACTCACCTCTCCAGCAATGGAATGGCTGTGCACCTAAATATGCCTTCAAAAGTGGGCCAGTAGGACCATTTCTCTTTTCTGTAGCTGAAGAATAATGCAGGAGTTTCTCTGGGAGAACCGCAGCTCTGTGACTGAGTTTATCCTTCTGGGTTTCTCCAGGGATTCCCAAATTAATGTAATCCTCTTCAATCTCTTCCTCTTCCTCTACCTCTCCACACTTGTGGGCAATGGACTCATTGTCACCTTGATCCACCTCGACTCCCGCCTCCATACACCCATGTACTTCTTCCTCAGTGTCCTTTCCATGCTGGACATGAGCTATGTCACCACCACTGTGCCCCAGATGTTGGTGCATCTGGTCTGCCAGAAGAAAACTATTTCTTATGTTGGGTGTGTGGCCCAGATGTACATCTTTCTGGTGTTGGGCATCACTGAGGGATGGCTGTTCTCTGTCATGGCCTATGATAGGTATGTGGCCATCTGCTATCCACTCAGATACAAGGTTATCATGAGCCCATGGTTATGTGGGGCAATGGTCATCTTTTGTGGACTGTGGGGTATCAGCTGTTCCCTAGTCTACACTGTCTTCACCATGCGCCTGCCCTACTGTGGCCCCAATGAGATCAACCACTTCTTCTGTGAGGTCCCTGCTGTTCTGAAGTTGGCCTGTGCAGACACATCACTCAATGACAGAGTAGATTTCATCCTGGGCTTTATCCTCCTTCTGATACCACTTTCCTTCATCCTGGCCTCGTATATTCGTATCTTCATTGCTATTCTAAGGATTCGCTCCACCCAAGGGCGGATCAAGGCCTTCTCCACCTGTGCATCCCACATCACTGTGGTCACCATGTTCTGTGGGCCTGCCATGTTTATGTACATGAACCCTGGGGCCAATGCTTCCCCAGAGCGGGACAAGAAACTGGCTCTGTTCTACAATGTCATCTCTGCCTTTCTCAATCCTATTATCTACAGCCTCAGAAACAAAGATGTGAAGAGGGCTTTCCTCAAAGTAACAGGTTGGGGCAGGGTCCCTGAGTAAGGCCACTGGATCACAGAAGGCTACAACCAAACCTGAAAGAAGAGGGCCTGTGACCCTTCCACTCTATCCAAACAGTAGACAGGCAAGAATCCTTCACTGGTGGTTAAGAAAATTGATGTGCAGAGGTAGGTACCTTGTATGGACCGACTGATGGCTCCAGATGCTAGGTTATCCTCAAATATCAAGGGACACAACTGTAGACAGATTGCCAAGCATGACCCGTGACTGATTCTTTTCTGTTTCCCTGGGACTGTCAAAGGGTCTGACACAAATGAAGCATGATTAACATTTGCTAATTGAGTGACTGAGTGCATAAAAATAGACATTTTAAGTCAACTCAGGATGGCTGGGACAAGATGACTCTGAAGACCCCAGATCAGTAACTTTCTTTCTCAATCAGAAGAAAGACTAGATCTAAAGAAACATAGTCATTGGAGAGAGAAAAGTAACCTTAGGAATATGTAGGGTTCAAGGATTGGGCACTGTCCATTCAAAACTGTCTAGGGGAATGTGGGCCCCAGGGTAGAAGATTCATCCTGTCCCTGGAGAGGTGAGCTGCTGCTATGGGGAAGAGATGCATTGAGGGGGTCTCTCAGTACACAGATGAAACATTACCCAAACTTTATTACATTGTTTAAGAGCCAGACTATTTCTCAATCTGTAAAATTGGGATGATGACAACAATCGCAGACTACCACCTTATAGGAATGCCATGATAGGTAAAGTTCTTGGAACAGTGTTTGACACATTGAATGTTCCTTATAAACATGGCATTTTTTCTATGTTTATAGAAAAAAACACCTAACACCACAGTTACCAAGGAGACATCTGAGACCCTTTCCTAACACCACAGTTACCAAGGAGACATCTGAGACCCTTTCAGCCTAGAGAAAATGGCTATTCTGCTCTTGGGGAAGGGATAGCTGACATTATAAATAAAAGAGTTGGCATTTGTTTCCAGTTCAGTCTGCTGTGGATTTAGTCTTGGGTCTGCCATCAAAAAGCTCATGACCTCAGTCACTAAAAGTATAATAATTACGACAGGCCCTCAAGATGTTCCATGAAGTCCTGATGATAAATAGCCAGCACTCTCGGAGATATCATCATTAGTATTCCACATTGAAGCTTTTAATAAACATTTGTTCAAATCTGAACTGTGTAATCAGGGTGTTATTGGAGTACTTGAGTCAAGAGGTTGTTGAGAGGAATGGTAGGCAGTGGTGGTCACGATGGTGGTGGCCTCCATTACCAATGCCAAAACCATTCACTTGTGGCTTCACCCTTTAGTGTCCCTTGCACCTTTGACAAGGCACAGACAAGTTACTCATGGAATCTTAGGAAATTTTACTGAGTACACAGTCTATCATTCCCAGAAAGGCAGGCAACACTCCAGTGAAGATTAACTGGTAAAGAGAAACTTTCACAAGGAGATCTACCCACCTTTATAGAATCCCCTCCAAATTTTACCCTACATTTTCTATTGTTAGAGGAAAAAAGGAAAAGAGGCAGAAGGTCCTAGCTAATCCCAGTTGGCATTCTGACATTCCATGGTCTGTCCACCCATCCCAGATGTTTCCTGCTCCAAACTTGGCTTTGACTTTTCAAAGTTCAAATCACCCAATGGACACCAATGGCAGGTCGTTCAAGGAAATGCTGCCATGGTGAAACACTGTCAGATTCTTGCTTTGAACACAAAATAAACCTAAAAACTATTCATAGCTGACCCCTTTAAGGTCAGAATTATTGAACTTTTATTGATGAATAGTCTTCAATCTTCAATAAAAACTGTGATGGTTCCAATGAAGGTGACAGAGATTCAGTACAAACAGATGTCAGTGAAGGTAGTTTGAACTCAGTAAGAAAAGTAATGATGATTGTGGTGTTGGTGAGAGTAACAATGGTTATAATTGGTATAAGAATAATATTTGGCTTTGCATTTCACAGATAGGTATAGAGCATTTTCTGAGCATGTTTGGGGAAGTAGTAAGGAAGGGGATCTGAAGGTAGATGCTAGGGGCAATGCAGGAGAGAGAGATAGCTGGCAGAGACCATGTAGAAAGACTGCTTAATGCAACAAGTCCCCAAGTCATAAGAGAAAGAGTAGTGGAAATATTATAGAGGTTGATGTGCTATCCTGCCTACATCAAGATCAGATCAAGGTGGTACATTGGGAAGAGATGGCAGAACAAAGGTATTTAATTAAGCCAGAGAACAGATACAGTGGGAGTTAGGATAGGAGAGAACTGAGGGAGTTTCTGGAAGAAAGTGTGATATAGGAAATTTAGACTTAAGAGCAGAAAGTGTACTAAGTCATTATAAAAAGGGCCATCCAAAGATGCGGCTCCTGGGAGAAATTCAGGTTTTGGTAAAGAGGTAAAGGAAACATTCAGTGGAGAAGTTTTGAATATGCCTTAATTTTAGGTAAAGGGATTTCATAGAGAACCTTGAAAATAAGGAAACTAAGCTCAACTTGTGAAAGAATATATGAGATGGAGCTCTAGGGTGAATGTTTGGGGTGGTAATGGTAAGAGATGGAGCAGAGGTAACAGGGTTGGAACCTCAGCTCCCTCGTTTATTGGCTGTAGGACTTTGAATATGACCTCTAACTACTGTGAGCATTCATTTTCTGAGTTTCCTTTTTTCAGTAAAATAGAGATAGTGATACTTGGAAATATTAGAGAAACTGCATCCCTTTGGATCCAATCAGGAGATAGAAACCACCCAGTAGGTTAAAAAAGGAAAAGTTAACATAAACTATTATTAACCATGAATGAATGGTACCCAAGAGACAATAAGGGGCTGAAGAAGGACAAACGAGGAAGGGGTTAGACCTCATTAGAGAAGGTATGGTCCAAGCATTGAAGTGCAGAGGAATGTGCTGGTTAGCCAGGCCAGAGCTGCTCTGGAGCTGATAAGCAAACTAACCAGGGGGCAGGCCATCAGCAAGCAGTGGTAGGGACATGCAATTGGATGCTGGCTGCCACTGGGAGCAAAAGGTTTCACAGTATGTTGGGCTTACAAAAAGAATGTGTGACCCTGCAGACTTCAGTCCCCATGGGAGGGCTTGCTGAACGAGTCCACCATGGAGTTTCATGTAGGCCACTTGGGACTTGCTGAGGGAGTCAGGCAGGTGCCTGGCTGGTGGGGAGCTCTGGTTTCCATGTTAAAAGTGAGGCCCAAATCTGAGGTGGCAAGGTTAATGTGCCTTCTGAACTCAGGCCCTGGCTGGAAATGGCCGGAAATGCCCTAGTAATTGATTATCCCCAGACTTCCATTTCTCATTGATCACTCTGCTTCATCCCCTCAAGAGCAGAATCTCCCACTTTCACCTTTCCCCAGTTCTCCCTCTGTTTGTCATCCAAACTCAGCAGCACAACCAATGCCCCTCACCCCAGTACTCACATCCCAGGACTCTCCCTCGGGATGCTGTCACTTGCTCTGCCACTGTCCCAGGGGAGGTTCCTTATCCACACTCCTGCCCCTTTTCCTCCCACTCCCTTTCCAGCCACTGGCTCCTAAAGCACACCCACACAGGAAGATATCACCCCTAACATTGCACCACTTCTCCAACCAGAATCTTACATTCCAATTGCATTTGGCACAAAGTAAGCCATTCTCAAGGGGCTTTCAGGAGCTGGCCTCTGCCTAACTCCTGAATTTGTCTCTCCTCTCCTGCTCAGTCTGTCATAATCACACAAACCTTCCTCCCACTCACCAGACCATGCAAATCCTTTCCTAACTTGAGGCCTCTGTACCTGGCTTACCCCTTGGTTGAAATTCCCTCCTCCTGGCTCTTTCCTTGGCTGACTCTTCTCACCTACAAGTATCAGCTAGATCTTAAGTCCAAGCCCTTCCTTGTCTACTCTTAGTGAGAAAGTTTCTTTCCTCCATTTTTTTCTATCAAAGAATGCTATTTGTTTCCTTAAGAATTCTGCAACCTTAGTTTTCAGTAACTGATCTTGATTTCTATATCAAGGTTTTGTTCCTCTGGTAGAAATAATATTAATCTTCTTGGGTTTGCCCTGTTATTAGTCAACTCAGGCTACTGTAACAAAACACCATAACTAGCTGGCTTAAATAACAGAAATTTGTCCTCTGGAAGCTGAAAGTCTGAGGTCAGGGTGCAAGGATGGGCAAGTTCTGGTGAGGGCTCTCCTCCTGGCTTGTTTGATGCCACCTTCTCACTGTGTTCCCATGTGTCAGGGACAGAGAGAAAGAGGGAAGAGAGGGTGGGTCGGGGGGAGAGAGTGAGTTAGTTCTCTGGTGTCTCTTCTTATAAGGACACAGATCCTATCAGATTAGGGCTCCACCCTTATGACTTCCCGACTTCATTGAACCTTAATTATTTCCTTAGTCCAGATCCAGTCACATGAGGTGTGAAAGCTTCGCCATATGCATTTAGGGGGGGAGACAGTTCAGTCTACAGCATCCTCCCTCCCTCTCTGACTCCAAGCCCTGAAGAACTTGTCAGGTGCTGAGGGACACAGTGTTGCATGGGAGTGGAATGATGTGGAACCTGGCTCTCTGTGTCTACCACCCACAGAGAGAACCTCATTCCAATGAGATCATCATCTCTCACTGGTCATCGTGGCATCTTCTTTGGTTGAGGAATTAAAATGTCATGACTATAAATATCTCCACATCCTTCTCTTGGCCTTCAAAGTTCTTAATACTAGCTGGATCAAAATAGAAGCTCAAGTAATACTGGAATTGAACTGACTCACCCCCTAGGACCTCTGGGCCACCAGTGAGGGCTGAAAGGAAGCTAGGTGTCTGTGCTAACTCTGAGCTCTGTGCCAGAATTCTTAGGGAGCCCCATATGTTATTTGAGTCTCTTGGAAGGATGGGAGTCACTGCGAAGTGTGCTGCCCAGTATGGCTTACAAATGTGCTGCATTCACAGCAGCAACTCCTGTTCTGATTTCCTTATTCTTACATGGTTCACAGAAGACTTTGGTGAATGGATTGCATTTGAATTTTGTATGCTGTGCCCACTCCACCTGGCATAGAATTTTAGAATCACAAGGGACTTTGGAGACCATTAAGTTCAATATTTTAATTTTATAGGTGAATAAAGTAAGATACAGAAAAAAGAAGCAAATTGCCCAAAGTCACACACATAGCAAGTTAAGAGATACAAGGTTGAGATGAGAACCCAGATCCCTTAACATCAAATCCCATATCTTTTAACAACATGAAGCAGGGTGTACACCATGTCAGCCTGTGGGCTACATTGATTTCATGCACCAAGGTGGTCTATTGCTCCACATACTGTTGGTTTAATTTTTAACGTTGGCAACAGAGATAGTTTACATGTAGCACTTTGCTTGCATCACCTTGGCCCTCTACTGTTTCCATGTATGGTGTCACTAACGGTTACCATGTTTCACGTTGGTTACATGTATTCTGTTGGCCTCTGTGGTATTGTGGTAGATTATATAATTATCCCCATCATTTGCTGCCTTCCCTATAGAGGAACTATGCATGCCTGCCTATTATTATGTGACTTGTGTTACTTCTCTGTAGGGAAAATACTCCCTACCCCTTGGCCATCAGGTTTGATCAAATGATTTGCTTTGACCAATGGATGTGTGCAAACAGTCACTTCTGAGAAGCTTTAAGAGTCATCACATACTTTGTCCAATATTTTTTACCCTCTGTCTTGGAACAGCATGTTCCATATAAGGGCTCCTCCTTCAGGGTAGATCTGAGACTGCAGAGAGTTGCAGCCCACCTAAAACTAACATGGAACATGAGCGAGAAATGAATTTTTGCTGTTGTAAACCACTGAGATCATTGAGCTGTTTGTGCATCACAGGTAGCAAGTTAATCAAGGCAGCCAAGTTGGTTTCATGAACATTTGTTCCACTAACCAAGTACTATATTTGTTCAAATGCACAATATGGGTTTCATATATTATAGATGCTCTTTCTTCAGCATTGGATCTTCTACCCCAACCTTCTTCTGGGTCCCAGTTCACCGGGCCACCCTACCATGTCCCATAACCTTAAGAAAAGCCCCCTTAATGTCCTTGTTCCTCAGACTGTAGACAACAGGGTTGAGCAGGGCTGTGAAGACGTTATAGAGGAGTGAGATTTGCTTGTCTTGCTCTGGAGAGTAGCTGGAATTGGGCCTTGTGTAGATGTAAGTCACGGGAGCATAGAAGAGTGTGACCACAGTCAGGTGGGAGGCACAGGTGGAAAAAGCCTTGCAGCGGCCCTGGGTGGACTTGATCTTGAGAATGGCCAGGGCAATATGAATGTAAGAGGCCAGAATGAGGGAGAGTGGGGTGACAACCATAAAGACACTGATGATCAGATCCACCATCTCAATGAGGTGGGTGTCCGTGCAAGCCAACTTCCGCACCGAGGGCCCTTCACAGAAGTAATGGTTGATTGTATTAGGCCCACAATATGGCAGCCTCATAGTGAGGAAGGTATGGATTAAAGAGAAGAGGAAACCACAGGCCCATGTCCCAGCTGCCAACTGTGTACACAGTCTCCAGTTGAGGATGATGGTATAGCGCAAAGGATAGCAAACGGCCACATATCGGTCATAAGCCATGACTACAAAGAAGATGCACTCAGTCAGGCCCAGGGCACAAAACATATACATCTGCAGCCAACAGCCAGCAAAGGAGATGGTCCGAGAGTGAGCCAGAAGATGCACCAACATCTGGGGCATGGTGGTGGTAACATAGCTCATATCCAGCACCGAAAGGACACAGAGGAAGAAGTACATGGGAGTGTGCAGACGTGTGTCCAGGCAGATCAGGGTAATGATGAGCCCATTGCCCAGCACTGAGCTCAGGTAGAGGAGCAGGAAGGCAAAGAAAAGGACCCTGTTGGACATGGGGTCACTGGAGAAGCCGAGCAGGACAAATTCAGAAACCCAACTTTGGTTTTTCTCTGGAAGTATCCACATGGTGGGGTCTATAAGAAAATCACATTCATCTCCATGTCATCTAAAGTATGACAGCTCACAAGCATGCCAGCTATAGAGGCAGACCGCCCCTACTGCTCAGTTTTTGAGTAATCTTGAACAAGTTACTTAACCTCTCGGAGCCTCAGACTCTTCATTTATACGATGTGACTAATAAACTTACCTCTCATGAGTTTTATTAGGAGTAGAGACAATGTACATGAAGCAACTAACAATGCCTTAAAACACTGAATAACACACAATCTTACACCCCCACCCTGCAATGCACAATTGGTCTCTCCTGCCTAACAAACCAGTAGGCACTAGGGCAGCTCCAGCTCCCAGACCTCTTAGAGAGGAAGTTCCGATGTGCCTTGGAGAATGCTGTCAGTGTGTGAGGAAGTAAGCCTCTCCTCTTCACACTCTGTAGACACTGCTCCTTGGCCAGCTGGCGCAGTGTGGGGCTCAGGAAATAGCAGGCGTTGGAGGGCGCTAACTGCAACACCGCAGGAAGGTACTTCTGCTGCTGACTTGGGTCCTCCTTCCTTATTCAGCTTGAGAGCCTGCGGAGTATTTCAACATATTATACATGCATGGAGTATAACTTCCCATTCTTGTGGTTGATATAATGTGGAGTTACACTGGTCGTGTATTCATATGTGAACACAGGAAAGTGATGTCCGATTCATTCCACTGCCTTTCCTATTCCCATCTTCCCTCCTTTCCCTTCATTACTCTTTGTCTAATCTAATGAACTTCTATCCTTCTCCCCACACACTTATTGTGTGTGAGCATCCACATATCAGAGAAAACATTTGGCTTTTAGTTTTGGGGACTGTGGTATACATACACAATGTGATATTACTCAACTCTAAAGAAGAATGAAATTATGGCATTTGCTGGTAAATGGATGGATCTGGAAACTATCATGCTAAGTGAAATAAACTAATCCCTCCTAAATCTTTAGTTCCTTCAATAAGTATTCTCCTTCGGCCTAGAGATAGTAGCTCTTTTCGTTTATTTTTTTTTTTCCTTTTTTTTTCACTTGCTAATTCTATATTCTTAGGGTTCTCTTTCATCCACTGAGCCACAACCCCAGCTCCTGTTGATATTTTTAGTATCCGTCTTTTACTTTTAGTCTCCACCTTTTACTAGCCAACAGGAAAGGCACTTGATAAGGAACAGAATGTTTCCATAGTTGCAAGTTACCTATCTATGGAGTATTTATTAATTAAAAAAATAAAAACAGTGGCTACACAGTTGGGAAACTGGATAATGTCTCAATCACCAACAAGGAGCAAATAGACACAAGAGACACTTTCAGATGCAAAATTCTAAGAATTCACCACCTATACATTATTGTAAACCCTGAATATGATCATGAAGAAACATCAAAGAAACCCAGATTAAGGAATATTCCAAGATACAAAGCACTAGTTTTTAATACTGAAAAAATATCAAAAGGGGCTGGGGTTGTGGCTAAGTGGCAGAGCGCTTGCCTAGCAATGCATGAAGCACTAGGTTCAATCCTCAGCACCACATAAAAATAAATAAAATAAAGGTATTGTGTCCATCGACAACTAAATTTTTTTTTAAAAAATCCATAGTGAAAAACAGCAATTGGAGAAAAAAATAACTTTCTTTTTGGAACTTCTCTAAAAACAAGAAACAAAGAAATGCTGAGAATCTATAATAGATGCAGAGAGAATGAAAAAATAATGAAAATGTAATCCTGAAAAGAAGAGTTGCTATAAATTACATTATTATGACAACTGATAAGACTGGAAAATCCCTTGGCTTTATATTAGATTATATTAAAGTATCATTTCAAGGTTAAATTTCCCAAGTTTGATAACTCCTACATAAGAGAATATCCTTATTCTGGGAAATAATTGTTGAATTACTAAGAAGTAAAGGAACATGATATTTCATATTACTCTCAAATGATTCTAAAAATTATAACTACAATAATAAATTAATATATAGAGAAAGAAAGATGAAGTATATGTGACCAAATGTTTAAAATTAATAAATGCAAGCATGGAGCACACAGGATTTCTTTGTATTATTCTTTCAACTTTTCTATAATTTCAAAATTATCTTTAAATAAAAAGTTTTTTAAAATTAAAGATATTTTAAATGTTTAGAAAATCGAAAAGTGAGATAATTTAAAGGGAGTTATTCAGGCAGAAAGAAAATGAAGAAACAAAAATGCAAAAAGGAATGAAAAGAACCTCAAAGGAAAGGACAAATAAATGGATAAATGTAAGTTATTAATGAATGTAACACAATCATGAGGTCTCATGAGATTTAAAACAAAGGAAAATTAAAGGTCTTAACAACAACACAAGAAACGGAGTAATGGAGGTAGAGCAGTCTAAATATTTAGCATAACTGGAAAAGTGGTAAAACTAATCATTTGTATTGGACTGCGAAAAGTCAGATTCATGTGTTAATATGTAGAAAAATCATTAAAGAATAAATAATGGGTATCTCACCTAAAAGCTATAGTTCTTTAAAATGAATTGATAAAAACGTCTTTAACCTGAAACAAAGCTCTTTTGAGTTAGAGAGGTAAAACATTTAAACAGAAAATGGAAAGCTGCTAAACATGACTTAAGAAAGTATGTAAGGCCAGACATGGTGGCATATGCCTGTAATCCCAACCACTTGGGAGGCTGAGGCAGGAGGATTGAAAGTCTGAGGCCAGCCTCAGCAATTTAGTGAGACTGAGCCACTTAGCTAGACCCTATCTCAAAATAAAAAATAAGGGTTTGGGATTGTAGCTTAGTGGTAGAGCACTTGCCTAGCATATGTGAGGCACTGGGCTCAATCCTCAGTACCACATAAAAATAAATAAATAAAATAAAGATATTGTGTTCAACTACAACTAAAAAAAATGTAAAAAAAAAAACTTTTTAAAAGTAAGTAAAAAATAAAAAGGGCTGGGGATATGGCTCAGTGGTTAAGCACTCCTGGGTTCAATTTCTGGTACCAAAAAAAAGTATATAATTAATTTAAATGCAAGGTGACTAAATATTTTACTTAAGACACATTTTTAAACTAAGTAAAATAAAAAACCTACATATTGCTTACAAAAAACAATTTTTCCCCCAGTGCTGGGGATCAAGTCCAGGACCTCATGCACAGTAGAAGGAAAGGAGGAACCACTCTTTTAATATAAGGACATAAGCACGCTAGGAGGAAAGAAGGGAAGAAAACATATCATGAGAATACCAGCCAAAAAAATACTAGCTTCATGAAACATTTACCAAATATGACCATATGCTGTATCATTAATATAAGCTCTAAGAAATACAAAGGATGGAAATCCTTTGGAGTATATTCTCTGATGACAGTGAAGTTTTCTAGAAGTCACTATTGAAATAAATATAATAGGGATGTACCTAATTTCTTTAAAATGAGCAATGTAGTTCTAAATAATGTATGGGGCAAATAAAAATAAAAATGAAATTAGTATACATTGAACTAAATGATGATGGAAATAATGGTACTTAGAAATTATAGCCTTAAGTGCAGATGTTAGAATAGAAGTAAGGCTACAAATTAATCAGCTGAATGTCTATCTCAAAAAGCCAGAAATAGAACTGTAAACCAAGTCCAAAAAGAAGTTAATTTGGGAAATAATGAAGAGTAGAGCAGAAAACGAAATGGCGAACTTGCAATAGAGAAAACTCAGCAAAACCAAAAACTGATTCTTTGAAACAATTAATAAATTGGTGAGTCTTTAGCAAGACTCATGAAGAAAGAGAAATAAAACACCATTTTCCAACACCAAGAATGAAAAAGGAAACATTACTATACAGTCATTTAAAGATAATTCAAATAATTACAAAAAATTTATATTAGCAAGTTTAACCATTTAAATGAAGTAGACAAATGTCTTTTAAAAACATAAATTACCAAAACTGACACAAGAAGAATAAGAATCAGAAAGGTCAAATGTCTTTTTAAAAATTGACTCTATGAAGTTTTTGTTTTCTAGAAAGGAACCAAGTCAAGGTAGAAGTGGAAGAATAGGGAAGATACGGGGGAACAATACTGACCAAATTATATTGTTATATTTGTGAATGTGTGAATATGTAACATTGAATTCCACTATTATATATAATTATCATGCACCAATAAAAATATGGAAAAATAAATAAACTTTTCTAAAAAGAAAATTCCCAGATAGTTTCAGTGATGAATTTGTCCAATATTCAAGAGAGGAAAAACAGTACTCACAGCAAACTTTTTCAAAGAACATTAAAAAAAGGGAAAATAGCTCATTCTATGAGACAAGCACAAGTTTGATATCAGAAAATAACAAGGACATTACCAGAAAAAAAACTTACAGACCAATCTCTCTCACGAGCGTTGTTGCAGAACAACTAAACAAAGTATTAGCAAATTAATTTTGGCAATATATGAAATTGCAGAAATGAAATCATGATTAAATTGGTGACTTCCAGGAGTTCAGAGTTGGTTTAGCACTCAATAATCAACTCACATAATTCACCATGTAATATAAAAAGGATAAAAATTGTACAACTATCTCAATAGATATGTAGAAAAGCAACGGATAAAATTCAATAATCACTTATGATCAGAAACAAACCTCTTAACAAACTAGAAAAACTTCTTAAGGTGATAAGAGTTATCTCCAATAAAAGAAAAAAAAAACTACAGCAAGGTCACACCCAATGGCAAAATATTGACAACTTACTGACATTGGGGGTGAAACCATGTTTCCTATTACCATCTACACCATTGTCCTGGTAGTCAGCCAGTGAAATCAGTCAATCCAAAGGAATCAAAGGCCAAGTGATTGGAAAAGAAGAAATAAAGCTGTCAATATCAGCAGACTACATGCTTGGGTAGATAACAAATTCCAAAAGAATCCAGATTAATACACAAGTTCGCACAAAGAATAATAATGTATAATTACATTCTTAAAATAAAATAATAGAAATAAATCTAATGAAGTATATGTAGAAGAACACTGTTTAGAGAAATGATTGGAAACCATGTGCAGGGGTTGAACACCAGGATGCAAGGTGACTTATAGATTCGATGTCATTCCAGTCAAAATCCCAGAACTTTTGTTTTGGCTTTTTGCAGAAATTGACTCCCTGGTCATAAAATTTGTCTAAAACTTTTGAGGAATCTTGAAGAAGAAAAGAAAAAGCAAAGTTGGAGGGGCAACTAGCTATCAAGGATTACTATAAAGCTACAATAGTTAAGCGAGCACGAAGTGGGTTCGAGAATAAATAAATAGATCAATGCAACAAAACAGACTGAGAGAGACCCAGGCCTATGCACTCACCTGATATGACAACGTGCAGCCTACCATGCAGTGAGGAAAAAGGTGGTGGTTTCCAGAAATGTTGCTGGACATTTCATACAAGCAAAAAGATGTTTGTTTACTCCTACCTCACACTGTGCACGAAAATCAATTCCAGACACACTGTAAAGAGATAAATGCAAACTTTCAGAATCCAACACAGCATAATATCTTTATCCTCTTGGGGTGAGCAGAGATGTCCTCAACAGAACACAAAAAAAGTGCTCACCATAGAGAGAAAAGTGATAAACCAGGATGTATGAGACAGAAGCACTCAAAAGATTTATATTTAGTATGAAGAACTTCTACAAATCAACAAGAAAACAAGATACCCAATGGAATTATGGGCAAAAGATTTTAAAAGACTGTTCAGAAAAGAGGCTACCAAAATAACCTTTAATTAAGTGAAAAGGTGCTCAACATCATTACTCAGCTGAGAATCACAGATGAACACATGGTGTGACCCCATTACACATGCACCAGAATAGCTGCAGTGAAGAGGCCTCGTGTGCCAAGTGCAGGGGTGCACACCTGTCCCCTCAGAGACTCAGGAGGTTGAGGCAGGAGGATCATAAGTTTAAGGACATCTGGGCAATTTAGGAACACCCTGACTCAAAATTTAAAAAAATAAAAATAAATGGGTCTGGGGGTGCAGCTCAGTGGTAGAGGCCCTGAGTTCAATCCCCAGTGCAGAAGGGAAAGAAATTTTTAAATGATTGCTGACTGAAGATTTCTTCTGCCTCAGCACCGACTATCTCCTCCCATCAGTTCTTTCCATACTGTCACAAATCTCCAGGCAAGTTCTCCTGGTATCCTGCACATTTCTATTCCTCTCCCACCTTCAGGCCCCTGAAGACATGCTCAGCAAGGCAGAGGATCACCACCTACAATCCGGTCACCCACAAACACTCTGTGGAATATCCAATCCTGTTCCCACATCCAGGAAGCCTTCCCTGACCTGTCCGCCTCCCACTTCCAAACCCAGACTAGATACAGCCTGGATTCCCTGCCTACCCACAAGTGATCATCATAACAATCCTAGAGGGTTCTGATATCGATTTTGAGACTCATTGACGTGGCAAAACTTTTTTCCCCTCCTGTAAACTGAATTCCCAGATAACAAAGATGGAACAGCTGTAATAAAGATGGATATGCAAGTGAATCCACAATGTCCTTTTCAATAACAATTATAGCTAATAGTTCTTGATCAATTTACACGTGCCTGGCATTGTTACACTAAACTTTAGCTCAACCGCACAACAACTCACTGAGAGAAGTATTTTACCTACATTTAATAGGTGAGAAAACTAAGGCTTAGAGAGAACAAGTATCCCAGATCACACACTTGGATTTGAACGGAGTCCATCTGACTTCAGAGCCTACTCTTAATCATTCCTTTTCCTACTTCCAGCAAACAGGCTGTTAAATGGGAGAGGTGAAGAATGTGAATTTCCCCCATTTGCATGTCAATTTGAGCTTATTAAGGTTTAGCATGGGGTCCTGTAGAATTATGGACTACGTGGAATTCAGAGGAGGAGGTTATGGTCACCAAACAAGACAGGACCTGAAATGTTCTAGGACAAAAGACCAAAATGGCAGGCACAAACTATTTCTCATGACCAAGTGTCTTCCAGCTGCTCCCACATTTGACCTGGGAAGCTATGGTGTTGGATTGAAAGGCGGAGGGAATCAATGGAACATCGCTGTCCCTGCAAGGCTAAGTCTCTCAGCCTTACTCAAAGTCCCTTGAGCTCAGGACATTGCATGACTCATTTCCTTGTTCCTAATGCCTAGAACATGGCTTGACACAGAGAAACAATCAGTAAAATTATATTAAATGAATAAAGAAGGAAGGAGGAACTAGGAAACAGAAATGAAGAAAAGGGGATTGAGATTCAAGGTGGTGAGAAAAGAACACGGTGCAATGGGGAAGGGGCTAGAGAAGAGTTGGATGAAGGCATAGAGAGGACCTGGGGATGGGTGGCCTGGTACTCCTGATCTCCAGCCCCACAGGTGCCTGGGATCCCTCCCACACCCCCAAGCCCACAGACCATCTCACCCCTCACGAATCCACAGAAACTTGTCCCTGAGACACTGCCCCTTGCTCTTAAGAGAAAGAGACTAAACAGGAAGGCCCCTGGGCAACTGAGACCAGGCAGCCAAGATTCCAGGCAGCTGAGTCTCCAGAAAATCCCCAGGTTTCTGAGAGGTTGGGAGCTGAATCCCAGTTCTCTGCACCTAACCAGGCCGACCCTGGCTCCTGGAAACCTTGCCCTGGTGGGTTCTGGAAGGCAGATGAAGCTCAGTCACCTCAGGCCCTTCCCGGTGGGACAAGCTGTTGAGGTTTTATGGTCCTGCCTCCTCAGCTGGCCCTTCTGGGAGAACTGGGGAAAAGCCATCCTGCCCCCCAGGGGGGATGCCAAGATGGAATTCCATGAATATTGTCAACAAGAACCTTACAAGGAAGAGTCCCTTGGGTACAGAGCAGGAGGAAGTAAACCCCCAGGGGGAAAGGTAGTGACCTGTTTCCTTTTCCAGCCTTCCTAGAGAGATGAGCAGCTTGGTAGATATGTCAAGGAGTGAAGTCTTCATTCCAATTCCTCTTTTACTCTCCAAACCCCTGAGCTCAGACTTGGCAATTAAACCATGTTTGAGTACATCTCTATTCCTTCCTCAACTACCTGGGGCAAATCAATGTCCTCCTTCATTCTCTACCAGCACAATACCATGGATAAGCTTCCCAGCCTCTATGATGATAAATAAGAGTTGACCATCTAAAAGGATGAGACAAAAACATATCACTCACATGGATTGCATAAATAAGCAGAGGTTTCCAACCTCATATCAGAAAAAGTGGACTTCAAGCCAAAGTTAATCAGAAGGGACAAAGAAGGACATTTCATACTGCTTAAGTGAATTATACATCAGCAAGACATAACAATTGTAAATATTTATGCCCCAAACAATGGAGCATCTACATACATCAAAAAAAAAAAAAAACCTTTCTCAATTTCAAGAATCAAATAGACCACAACACAATAATACTAGGTGACTTTAACACACATCTCTCACTATTGGATAGATCTTCCAAACAAAACTGAACAAAGAAACATTAGAACTAAATAATACAATCAATGATTTAGACTTAATGGATATATATAGAATATTTCATCCATCAACAAATAAATGCATTTTCTTCTCAGCAGCACATGGATCCTTCTCTGAAACAGACCATATCTTATGCCACAAAAGCAACTCTTAGCCAATACAAAAACTAGAGACATTACCCTGCATTCTATCAGCTCGTAATGAAAAGAAATTAGAAATCAATGATAAAATTAAAAATAGAAACTACTCTAACACCTGACTAAATAATACACTATTGAATGATGAATGGATAGCAGAAGAAATCAGGGATGAAATTAAAAAAAAACATTTAGAAGCAAATGAGAAAACTGATAAAACATATCAAAATCTCTGGGACAGTGCTAAGAGGAAAGTTCATTGCATTGGGTTCATTCATTTAAAGAATAGAAAGTTAACAAATAAGTGATCTAATATTACATTTAAAACCCTAGAGAAAGAACAAATCAACACCAAAAGCAGCATAAGACAGGAAATAATTAAAATCAGAGCTGAAATCAATGAAATTAAAACAAAAAAAATTGAAAAAAATTGACAAAACAAAAAGTTGGTTCTTTGAAACAATAAATAAAATTGATAAACCCTTAGCTATGCTAGCAAAGAGAGAGAAAAAAATTAAAATTACTAAAATTCCTAATGAAAAAGGAACTATCATGACAGACACTACTGAAATACAAAAGATAATCAGAAACTATTTTGAAAATTTATACTCCAATAAAACAGAAAATCTAGAAGACATCAACAAATTTCTAGAGACATGTGACCTACCCAAACAGAATCAGGACAACATACACAACTTAAAACAGATCAATTTCAAGCACTAAATAGAAGATGTTATTAAAAGCCTACCAACCAAGAAAAGCCCAGGACCAGATGGATTCACAGCTTAGTTCTACAAGACCTTCAAAGAAGAATTATCACCAACACTCCTCAAATTATTCCATGAAATAGAAAAGGATGGAACCCTTCCAAATTCATTCTATGAGGCTAGTATCACCCTGATACCAAAATAAGATAGAAACACATCAAGGAAAGAAAACTTCAGGCCAATATCCCTGATAAACATGGACACAAAAATTCTCAATAAAATTCTGGCAAGTAATATACAAAAACATATTTAAAAGATAGTGCAACACAATCAAGTGGAGTTCATCCCTGGAATGCAAGGTTGGTTCAACATACGGAATTATCAATAAACATTATTCATGACATCAGTAGACTTAAAGACAAGAATAATATGATTATCTCAATAGATGCAGAAAAAGCATTTGACAAAATACAGCACCCCATCAGATTCAAAACACTAGAAAAAATAGGGATAGTAGGAACATACCTCAGCATTTTAAAAGCTATATATGCTAAACCCAAGGCCAACATAATTCTAAATGGAGAAAAGTGGAAGCATTCCCTTTAAGAACTGGAACAAGACAAGGATGCCCTCTTTCACCACTTCAATTCAACATCATCCTGGAAACTTTAGCCAGAGCAATCAGACAGATGAAAGAAATTAAAGGGATACCAATAGGGAAAGAAGAACTCAAATTACCACTATTTGCCAAACATACGATTCTATATTTAGAAGATCCAAAAAATTCTACCAGAAAACTTCTATAACTAATAAATGAATCCAGCAGAGTAGCAGGATATAAAATCAACACCCATAAATCAAATGTATTTCTAGAGATCCATGATGAATACACTGAAAGAAAAATTAGGACCCCATTCACAATAGCCTCAAAAAAAAAAAAAAACACTTGGGAATCAATTTTTAAAAAAGAGGTGAAAAGCCTCTACAATGAAAACTACAGAACACTAAAGAAAGAAATTGAAGATGACCTTAGAAGATAGAGAGATCTCCCATGCTCTTGGATAAACAGAATTAACATGTCAAAATGGCCATACTACCAAAAGCACTATACAGATTTAATGCAATTCCTATTAAAATTCCAACATTCTTCATAGAAATAGAGAAAGAAAACATGAAATTCATTTGGAAAAATAAGAGACCTGGTATAGCCAAGGCAATCCTTAGCAAGAAGAGTGAAGCAGGAGACATCACAATACCAGACCTTAAACTATATTACAGAGTCATAGTAACAAAAACAGCAAGGTACTGGCACCAAAACAGATATGTAGACCAATTATACAGGATAGAAGACACAGAGACAAACCCACATAAATACAGTTATCTCATACTAGACAAAGGTGCCAAAAACATACATTGGAGAAAAGCCTCTTCAGAAAATGATGGTGGGAAAACTGCAAATCCATGCACAGCAAAATAAAATTAAACCCCTATTCTCTCACCCTGCACAAAAATCAACTCAAAGTGGTTAGACACTAGAACACTAGAACAAAGACACTGCACCTAATAGAAGAAAAAGTAGACCCAATCTTCACCATATCAGCTTAGGATTTCATGACTTATTTAACAAGATTCCTAAAGTCCAAGAAATAAAAGGAAGAATCAATAAATGGGATGAAATCAAATTAAAAAGCTTCTTCTCAGCAAAACAAACAATCAATAATGTGAAGAGAGAACTTACAGAATGGGAGAAAATCCTTACCACATGCACCTCAGATAGAGCATTAATCTCCAGGACATATAACGAACTCAAAAACTTAATATCAATAAAACAAATAACCCAATCAATAAGTGGGCCAGGGAAGGGAACCGACACTTCACAGAAGAAGAAACACAATCAATCAACAAATATATGAAAAAATGTTCAACATCTCTAGCAATTAGAGAAATGCAAATGAAAACTACACTGAGATTCCATCTCATTCCAGTCAGAATGGCAATTATCAGGAATACAAGCAACCATAAATGTTGGCAAGGATGTGGTGGAAACGGAACATTCGTACATTGCTGGTGGGGCTGCAAATTGCTGCTACCACTCTGGAAAGCAGTATGGAGATTCCTCAAAAAACTTGGAATGGAACCACCATTTGACCCAGCTATCCCACTCCTTGGTTTATACCTAAAGAACTTAAAATCAGCATACTACAATGACGCAGCCACATCAATTTTTATAGCAGCTCAACTCATAATAGCTAAACTATAGAACCAACCTAGGTGCCCTTCAACAGATGTATGGATAAATAAACAGTGCTATATATACACAAGGGAATATTATTCAACCTTAAATAAGAATGAAATTATGGCATTTGCTGGTAAATGGATAGAGCTAGAGAATATCAAGCTAAGCAAAATAAGCCAATCCCAAAGAACCAAAGGCCAAATATTTTCTCTATATGCAGATGCTAATTCACAATAGGGGGGATGGAGAATATAGGTACTTTAGACAGAGGGGAATGAAGGAAAGGAAGGGGCTTGGGGAGTAGGAAGGATAGTAGAAACAAATCAGACATTATTACCCTATGTGCATATATGATTACACGACCAGTGTGATTCTACATCAGTGTACAACCATAAGAATGAGAAGTTATAGACCATTCATGTATGATGTGTCAAATGGCATTCTACTGTCATATATAACTAATTACAACAAATTTTAAAATAAAATGAATTTTTTCTATTAAAAAAAAAGAGTTGATCATGGCACTACTCTATACCAGATCTTGAACCAGGTCCTGGCAAACAGTGTCTGGAAGTAAGGAGTGTCAATCCCATGCCACACAGAAGGCTGTGGAGGCCCAGTGGAGTGAGGGAACATACCCAGCAGCTATAGGTACAGAACCAGAATTTGGACCCAGATCTACCAAGTTCTAGTATCTGTTCTCTTAATCGTGCTGTTGTTCTGCCTCAGTTGTCTCCTCTGTAAAATGCTAATACCAACCTTTTCCCTTCTAGAGTTGCTGGGAGAATTAAATGAGATTTTGTCAAAAATCCTGACCCAAGTCATGACTGTGAGTGGCTGTCCCTATCTTCTGTCTGGGTCTTGGTCTCCCAGTCATTCAAAAGGAGAAGATTGGACGGTGAAGTCCTTCCTAGTCAACTACAGGCCACCAGAACCAATTGTTTAAAGTTTTAGATAGATTGTGAGCTGATTGTTAAACACAGCCATTTTTAAAAGCTAAATTATATAACCATAATTAAATAAATTACATTAAAAGCAAAGATAATAAATGCTCAAAAGTGTTCACATCCTAGTTGTTTGATGACGTTTTACTGCCCTCTGTGTTCTAGAGATGCTTAATGACATGAAACTAGGCTTCACTCCCAAACCTAGTTCAATGGCATCATGTTTCTAGCTTGACATTGGCCCTGATGGGTATATTTACACCATTGAAATTGGTGAACAATACAAATCAGAATTGTCCTTACTGCTGCATGGCCCCTTCCAGGATGAAGTACTAAGCTTTTATATCACACTACTGTCACTGACCCTTACTTCAGCTCGGACGAGGTAATCAATCTACTTCAGATAGGGATTCATCTCGCCATAGAATGGATGAAGAAACTGAGGTCCAGGCAAGTGCAGTGAGACTGACCTCCCTGAGATCAGAATCAATGTAGAGTCATCGATAAGATGATATATGGGCCTCCCCGGTTTTTCAAATGAAAGAATTACTTCAAGACTGCCAAGCATGGGCCTACCTGCCTCATTCCCAGACACATGAACTGTGACCAGGTAGATGTGAGGATTGGGCCATGGTCACGCTGCTAGGTCGTGCTGGAACCAATACGGGAACCTGGGCACTTGCCTCTTGGGCATGTTGGGGATCAATCTGTAACATCACGTGCTTGAATACCTGAGTCTGAACAAATGGCTGCACCTCAGCTCCAAATGAAATCCCTCCTACTGTCCTGAGAGCTGGTCATGATCACCGGTGGAGATGCGGCCAGCCCAGAGGTTGGCCTGAGGGAGAAGACAGACTCCAGAGGCTTAATTCTGAACCAGTCAGGCCTCAAGGAGAAGATGGTGGTCTATTGAGAAGAGGGAAGCTAGGAGCTGGCCTAACAACCTGGGACTTTCCAGACGCAGTATGCCTCTGGGAGGGACCTTATGAGTACTTAGCTCATTTGGTAAGTACTCCAGAGAGTTTTATGGGTTTGTGTCTGGAGAGGGAAGGAGAATGCAATTTCAGGAGGAGGTGATGATACTAATGATGGAGAGCATCTTAATGGTCCCTGGGGAGGTCCTCATGGAACTTTACGGACTACAAAGCACTTTCACATGTATCTTCTCTCTGGATCCTCCCAGCACCCTGGGAAGGAAGCACTGTGGCCCCCATTTTACAGATGACCCTGGTAGTGACAACAACAATGACAGATACTGAGCACTCATGCGCCAAGCCTGAGGAAGTCAATGACACAGGGGTAGACCTCTTTGCCACTCTCTGAGCCTGAAGAGGCCTTTAAAGCCAACACACCCAGCTCCCTCCTCTTTTACAGCCATGGAAATGAAAGCCGATAATGGAAAAGGAATTCTGAACCAGGTGGCTTAGTGTAGGAGATCAGAACCCAGATGTCTGGTCTCCGGGCCAGCAGCCCTTCCCATTGCCCTCGATTTCCCTCTTCTGCTTTGTTCTGGGGGAAATTATAAAGGAAGGGTCCCTCTGCCCAGCAAAAACTAGCCCATGGCCAGATCTGACCTTGCAGCCCTCCGCACCTGGAGTCCTGGTGTCCGCCTTCCCCGTGCCCTAAATCTTGTTAAGAGCCAACAGAGGCACACAGGGGTCAGAGCTGAGCAGACAGTCGCCCCAAGGATAATAGAAACAACAAAGGAGGTGGCGGCTGCCTCCCCCGCTCCGCCTGCAGGACAATCCGCGCGGTTGCCGCGGCCGGCCCCACCGTGGTCCTGGCTGGAGCTGTGCCACGCTGGGATTAGGGCACCGAGAGTGAAGAGCGGGAGGCTATGCCGAAGGCAGGAGGCAGGTGAGAGGAGGCCCGGAGGGCAGCGCAGCTCAGGCGCAGGCGGTTACCGGGAGGGAGTCTGGTGCACAGAGGAGGCTGGGGCGGATCCCCAGGGCCGCGGGCCGGGGAAGGAGTCACCGGTCCAGCAGTGGCTGTGACACAACCAACGGCTCAAGCATTTCAGGAATAAAGGCCGCGGCTTGGAGGAGTCCTCTTCTCGGTTGGAAGAAACACCCCGGCGTGAGAGGCCATCGGGTGATGCTGAGCGCCGTCCGGCTGGTGGTCTGTTGTAGGCTGCATGCAGCTGATTGAAGATGCGGCTCACTACCAGTCTGGCTCCTCCAAAATAGGGCCCCGCTAACTTTCTGGGAACACAAAAGCATCAAATGAAGTCCATACTATGAGAAGTCAACGAAACGAAATTGTAGTTAGGGAAGAATAAAAGAGATGAACACCTCTTAAAGAAAAAGAATGAACCGTAGAGGACTGATCCAGATGGCCACGATGGAGTGCAGAATCCCTCTCTGGAAGCTCTCTTTCAAAGTGCTTCACGGGATAAACAAGGAATTCAATTAAGTGCAGTACAAGCTGCTGGGAAGCTTTTGTCCAGTGTTGGAAATCCACCAATTGATGGCTTAATAAAATCTGGAATATTTCCTATTGTAGTCCATTGTCTTGAAAGAGGCGACAATTCTTTACAGTTCCAAGCTGCATGGGCTTTGACAAACACTGGAACCTCTGAACACACTCAAGCCGTGATTCAGTCCAGTGCATTAGAACGTCTGTGAGAGAGCAGTGTGGGCATTGGGAAATATCACAGGTGATGGGCCCCCGAGTAGAGATTATGTCATAAATCTTGGAGTTGTGAAACCTTTACTTTCATCCATACGTCCATCTATTCCTCTAACAGTCTTAAGAAATGTTACTTGGTTACAGTCAGTCTATGTCATCACAAGGACCCATCACCCCAGTGGAAACCATTCAGGAGATTCTTCCAGCCCTTTGCATTTTAAACCATCACACAGACATAAATATGTTGGTAGACGCAATTTGGGTCCTCCCTTACTTCACTGACAATGGCAACCAAAGGATACAGATGGTAACAGACTCCGAAATAGTTTCTCATTTTGTTCCTCCACTCAGCCACCAGGAAGGTAAAGTTCAGACTGCTGCACTTGAAGCTATGGGCAACATTGTTCTAGGACATGATGAGCAAATACAAGTTCTGTTTTCTGTTTGTTTGTTTTGAGAGCTTCATAGTTATATATAGTAATTCACTTCATCCTGACAAACTGGCATGGAAATCTATTTCAGTGCATGATCCTCCCCGCTTTCCCCTCCCCTTTTTAATCTCCCGTTCTCCTCCCAGCTCCCATTCTCCTTCCTCTATTCTACTTGACTTCTTTTCACTCATCTATTAATTTCTATTTGGTTGGTTCTTTATGTTATCCTATCTTTCCCTCCCCCTTTGCTTTAACTCTAGCTTCCACAAATGAGAGGAAACATTCAACCTTTGGGTTTCTGAGTTTGACTTACTTCACTTAGCATGATATTCTCCATTTCTATCTGTTTACTGGCAAATGTCATAATTTCATTCTTTCTTATGACTGAATAGAACTCAATTGTTCTCACACACACACACACATTTATATATATATACATATATATATAATCTCACAATTATATATCTATAGATATATAATCTCACAATTATATATCTATAGATATATAATCTCACAATTTCTTAATCCATTCATTGTCTATATATCTTGGTACTGGCTATTGAACCCTGGGGCACATAATAATTAAGTCACACCCTCAACCCTTTCTATTTTTTATTTTGAAACAGGGTCTCACTAAGTTGCTTAGGGACTCACTAAGTTGCTGAGACTGGCTTTGAACTTGCAATTCTCTTGCCTCAGCCTCCTGAGCCACTGGGATTATAGGCATGCTCCACCATACCTGGCTTAGAATCTTTTTAGCTTAGATGTAAGCAGCCATAAACAATCTATTGTGGACTGGGGATATAGCTCAGTTGGTAGAGTGACTGCCTTGCATGCACAAGGCCCTCAGTACAATCCCCAGCACCAAAAAAACAAACAAACAAAAAAACAGAAAAAAACAACTACACACTCTATCGGGAGATCCAAAATAGCAGACTGCATTCCTTGTTGTTCTGTGACTCGGGATTCAAGCAGAAAAAAAAATCTGTTTTTCTGTGAGGTAGTCTTTGCTCCTCATCGAGCCCTTCCTGTTTATCCCATTTGTCTATCTCAATGACCTGCAGTCTGCCAGCATATTGACATTTTGAGTGCAGATTGCTCACTGACTGCTGCCTATCATCCACCATTTGCCTGTTTGCCTGCTTCTGGCCTGCCCATCACCTGCCTTTCACCTACTCTACACCCACTGACCAAGGTCTACCTGCTGATTATCTGCTAGTAGCCTGCAGACTGCCAGTGGATTGCCAGCTACCTGCTGTTGCCTGGAAGTCCACTGTCACAGTACCCGCAGGTTTGGTTACACATGGCTATTGCCATTTTAGGAAAACAGCCAAGACCTGCAGAACCCTTGACTGGACTGACTGAGCCCTGCCTCCAGGACCCCCAGACTGACTGACTGCACCTGGACTATAGGACCCCCCTCCGCCTGACTGATGACGCCCTGCCTCCAGGGGCCCTGACCCAACTGACCACACCCCACATGAACTTGGCGCCCACACCCTGTGCTGCATCTCCCCATTTGCCAACACATTTGGAAGCCAGTACAGCCATCTTGGATTATCCGAGAAGGGGAAACTGTCATTAGGTGGGGCAAATCCCATCCTGAGAAGCCTGTTGGAGACTAGAAGCTCATTGTCAGGTACCTCTCATGGCTCAGGCTACTGAAGACTGGGAGGTTTGAATAGTACATTACTGTTAAAGTGTAGATTTTTTTTCCTCCTTTTTGAAAATTTTTAACTTTCTATTTCATTATTTTTCTTCCTATTTTCCTCTTGTTTACCTGGTTCCTCAGAGTCTCTCCCTTTTCTCATGCTAACAACCAACTTCTTTTGACTACACTTTCACTCTTTCTATGATCCAGAACTTCTTTATACTCTTTTCTTAACCCATTAACAGTTACATCCTGCACCCCTCCCCATCGTCTTTGTCCTCCATTAGAAACTGCAAATCTATTTGTTATACTGTAGGTAATAATTGAACTCATCCTCATTGCAAATCTATTTGTTATACTGTAGATAATAATTGAACTCATCCTCTCTGTTTATTATGACAATATTCTTACTGTCTTCCTAGGGGCTATTTGGTTTACAGCTGCATATTGTCTATTCTGGGTGTTGCTAATATTGATCTCCCCCTTAAAGAAGAGGTTTTGGAAACCTTCAGGGTCAGTATAAGCCTATAGGGGGAAACTGCAATACCCCAGATCTGCATTGCTAAAGGGGAAAACACATGAACAACATGAAAAAACAAAGGAAGAAAGTGTTCCAAACAAACCAAAATTCTATATTAATAGAATCCAATGATAGCATGGTAGAAGAAATGTCAGAAAAGGAGTTCAGAATATACATGATTAAAATGATTCATGAAGCAAAGGATGAGATAAGAGAGAAAATGCAGGCAATGATTGATCACTCCAATAAGCAGTTGAAAGAGCAACTGCAGGAAGCAAAAGATCACCTCAACAAAGAGATAGAGATTCTGAAAAAGAACCAAACAGAAATCCTTGAAATGAAGGAAACAATAAACCAAATAAAAAACTCAATGGAAAGCATCACCAACAGACTAGATCACTTGGAAGACAGAACCTCAGACAATGAAGACAAAATACCAAATCTTGAAAATAAAGTTGCCCAAACAGAAAAGATGGTAAGAAATCAGGAACAGAACATCCAAAAACTATGGGATATCATGAAAAGACCAAATTTAAGAATTATCAGGATTGAGAAAGGCACAGAGATACAAACCAAAAGAATGAACAACCTATTCAATGAAATAATATCAGAAAATTTCCCAAACCTGAAGAATGAAATGGAAAATCAACTACAAGAGGTTTACAGAACACCAAATGCACAAATTTACAGCAGATTCACACCAAGACACATTATAATGAAAATGCCTAACATACAAAATAAAAATAGGATTTTAAAGGCTGCAAGAGAAAAGCATCAGATTACATATAGGGGAAAACCAATACGGATATTAGCAGATTTCTCAGCCTAGACCATAAAAGCTAGAAGGGCCTGGAACAATATATTTCAAGCTCTGAAAGAACATGGTTGCCAACCAAGAATCTAATATCCAGCAAAACTAACCTTCAGATTTGAAGACAAAATAAAATTCTTCTATACTCACAAAAGTTAGCTGGGCATGTAAGCACACACCTGTAATTCCAGTGGCTCAGGAGGCTGAGGCAGGAGGATTGCAAGTTCAAAGCCAGCCTCAGCATGGGCAAGGCACTAAGCAACTCAGTGAGACCCTGTCTCTAAATAAAATACAAAATAGGGCTGGGGATGTGGCTCAGTGGCCAAGTGTCCCTGAGTTCAATCCCTGGTTCCAAAAAAAAAAAAGGAGAAAAAGGAGAAATAAGTTAAAAACCAAAACTAAGCCAAAATGACTGAGAATACAAATCATATCTCAATAATAACCCTGAACATTAATGGCCTAAACTCATCAGTCAAAAGACATAGACTGGCAGATTGGATTAAAAATGAAGACCCAACAATACGCTGCCTTCAAGAGACTCATCTCATAGAAAAGAACATCCACAGACTAAAGGTGAAAGTATTGGAAAAAACATACCATGCACATGGACTCAGTAAAAATGTGGGAGTTTCCATTCTCATTTCAGATAAAGCAGACTTCAAGCCAAAGTTAGTCAGAAGGGATAAAGAAGGTCACTTCATACTGCTTAAGGGAAACATAAATCAAGAAGACATACGATCATAAATATTTGTGCCCCAAACAATGGCACATCCATGTACATCAAACAAATTCTTCTCAATTACAGGAATCAAATAGACCACAACACAATAATTCTGGGTGACTTTAACACACCACTGTCACCACTGGATAGATCTTCCAAACAAAAACTAAACAAAGAAATCATAGACCTCAATAACACAATCAATAACTTAGATTTAACAGACATATATAGAATATTCCATCCATCGACGAGTAAATACACTTTCTTCTCAGCAGCACCTGGATCCTTCTCTAAAATAGACCACATGTTAGGCCACAAAGCCACCCTTAGTAAAAGCAAAAGTAAATAGAGATATTACCTTGTATTCATCGGATCATAATGGAATGAAATTAGAAATCAACAACAAAATAAAAAACAGAATCTACTTCAACACATAAAGACTAAATAATATGCTATTGAATGAAGCATGGATAACAGAAAACATCAGGGAGGAGATAAAAAAATTCATAGAAGTAAATGAGAATGACGATATAGTATATCAAAATCTCTGGGACACTATGAAAGCAGTACTAAGAGGAAAATTCATTGCATTGAGCACATTCAAGGAAAGAATAAAAAGTCAACAACTAAATGACCTAACATTATATCTCAAAGCTCTAGAAAAAGAAGAACAGAACAACACCAAAAGTAGCAGAAGACAGGAAATAATTAAAATCAGAGCTGAAATCAATGAAATTGAAATAAAAGAAACAATTGACAAAACAAAAAGTTGGTTCTTTGAAAAAGTAAACAAAATAAATAAACCCATAGCCACACTAACAAAGAGAAAACTCAAATTACTAAAATTCATGATGAAAAAGGAAATACCACGACACACACCATTGAAATACATAACATCATTAGAATCTACTTTGAAAATCTATATTCCAACAAAATAGAAAATCTCAAAAGACATCGCCAAATTTCTTGAGATATATATCCTCCCAAACTGAACCAGGAGGACATACACAATTTAAACAGATCAATTTCAAGCAAAGAAATAGAAGATAACATCAAAACCTACTAACCAAGAAAAGCCCGGGACCAGATGGATTCTCAGCTGAGTTCCACAAGACCTTCAAAGAAGAACTTATACCAATACTCCTGAAAGTATTTCATGATATAGAAAAGGAGGGAACCCTTCCAAATTAATTCTATGAAGCCAGTATCACTCTGATACCAAAACAAGACAAAGACACAATTAGGAAAGAAAGTTTTAGAGCAATATCCCTGATGAACATACATACAAAAATTCTCAATAAAATCCTGGCAAATCGCATACAAAAACATATTTAAAAAATAGTGCATCATGATCAAGTGGGGTTTATCCCAGGAATGCAAGGTTGGTTCAACATTTAGAAATCAATAAATGTAATTCATTGCATCAATAGACTTAAGGTTAAGAATCATATGATTATTTCAATAGATGCTGAGAAAGCATTTGACAAAATACAACACCCCTTCATGCTCAAAACACTAGAGAAAATAGGGATGGTAGGAACATACCTGAACATAGTAAAGGCTATTTATGCTAAGCCCACTGCCAACATCATTCCTAATGGAGAAAAACTAAAAGCATTCCCTTTAAAAACTGGAACAAGACAGGGATGCGCACTGTCACCACTTCTATTCAACTTTGTGCCTGAAATACTAGCCAGAGCAATTAGACAGACCAAAGAAATTTAAGGGATACGAAGAGGAAAAGAAGAACTCAAGCTGTCATTATTTGCCTATGACATGATTCTTTATTTAGAGGATCCAAAAAAACTCCACCAGAAAACTTGTAGACTTAATTAATGAATTCAGCAAAATAGCAAGATATAAAACCAATACACATTAATCTAATGCATTTTTTAGTCATAAGTGATGAATCCTCTGAAAGAGGATTTCTCTGAAAGAGAAATGAGGAAAATAACTCTGTTCACAATAGTCTCTAAAAAAATTAAATACTTGGGAATCAATCTAACAAAAGAGGTGAAAGACCTCTGCAATGAGAACGACATGTACTAAGTGAATGGAGCCATTTACAAAAGATTGCATGTTACTATTTTATTTATATGAAAATTTCACAATAGGGAGAACCATAAAGACAGGAAATAGGTTAGCTATAGCCTAGGGCTGGGGGTGAGGTGGGAAGAATTTCTTTTTGTTTGTTTGTTTTTGTTTTTGTTTCTGTTGTTTTGGGTGACAAGGACTGAGCCTAGGGGCGCTTAACCACTGAGCCACATCTCCAGCCTCTTTTATTTTTTATTTTGAAATAGGGTCTTGATAAGTTGCTCAGAGCCTCACTAAGTTGTTGAGGCTGGCATGGAACTGTCATTCCTCCTGCCTCAGCCTCCCCATGTCACCAGGATTATAGGTGTGCAACACCATGCCTGGTTCCCATATTTCTTTTTGGTGTGTTGAAAATGTTCTAAAATCTACTGTGCTAATGATTGCACAACTTATTAAATACACTAAAAATGTTGAGTTTTCCCCTAAATGGGTGAGTTGTATGGTATGTGAATTGTATCTCAATAAAGCTTTTATAAAAGTAAAAGGAAGCTGGGCACACTGACACACACGTATAGTTCCAGGAACTTGGGAGGCTGAAGTAGGAGGATAACAAGTTCTAGGCCAGCCTCAGCAACTATCAAAAAAAAAAAAAGTAAAAGAAAGCAGCAAAAGAGAGACAGGGAGAAAGAACCCAACCTTTGACCAAAGCCCTGCAGTTCACACAGTAGTCTCAGTCTCATGTGTTATTCTACTGGATCCTCCCAGAAGACCTGTAGTGTAGGCATCACCTCCATTTCAAAGATATAATAGCTTTACACAGCCTGGTCCAACCCAAACAAGAAAGAAGGGCAGCTTAGATAACTACCAAGAGCAGGGTGTTATGTTAGGCTATTCATGCTCATCATCTCAGTTCATCCTTAAAACACCCTAGGAAAAAGATTATTGGCCCCGGCTCAGAGAGGTATGGACGTAAACCCTTTGTCCCAATGTACACAGCTATGACAGGACAAAGCAGGATCTGAATCCAGTTCTGTCCAGTTCCAGCTAGTGTCCTTTCCCCTCTGTCACTCCTGGTGCCAGGATCCAGGTCCTGGGCCCTAGCTCCTGAGTGCCCCTACCTGCTCCCCTCCTGGCCCCTGCCCAGACCCATGCAGCTGACTTGGTCCATGCTTTCTGCCAACTTCTCTTGCCAGCCAGCCTGCTGCCTCCCACACTGTGCACAGAGAACAAAAGGTAGACTTGGCATGATCAGTTGGCCCTGTTCCTTAAGGGAAGGAGTTTTGGTGCCAGCGACGCCCATCTGTGCCTAGGGAAGATCTAGAGGACCCAGAGGAAGGGACAAAAAAACACTCTCCAGTACAACACTTTCCAGAACAGAGACCTCTGTCCTACCTGCCAGGGAGCCCCTGAGAAGGACGAGGAGGGCGTGGTCCTTCTACAGGAGCTCCTGGCCAGAATCTCCCCCACCCCACAAACTCACAGCACATCAGAGGGCACCACATTGGAATGGCAGTGGGAAGAGGGATGCTCTCTACTGGGAACCCAGACACTGGATGCCTAATCCAGCCTTCACCCCTTTGTAGGAGGTGATCACAGCACATTTGGGATGACCCATCTCTTCCCCACTGGCACCAGGAGCAAGGGAGTTTTTCCTAGAAGGGAGGATGGGCAGGAGGAATGCAGGAATGCAGAAGATGAGGCTGAGGCTGGGACCTGTCACCATGGTCATCTTACCTGATAGGCCAGGCTTTGAGGGCATGACTTCCATGCTTGGCCCAGCCAATAGGGACAAGGACAGGCTGGTGGGACAAAGGCCAATTATTGCTGGAGTGGAGCTGACTTCTCATAAGAAGAGGGAGAACTGCTCAAGATTCAGTCGAGCTGCAGGGCCCTGGCCACGATGAGCAGTGAGTGGGTCCCTCTAGGCCTGAGAGAGAAAAGCCTGAGGAAGGAGCACTGGACACTGAAATAGAGAGAGGAACTGGATCAGGGCAGGGGTCCGGGAGCTTGATGAGGGTCTGAGGACAAATCTGAGTACAGAGCTATGAAAAGGGAAGGAGGTTGGGGACTGAGACAGAAGAGGAGCTTAGCCAGGGGCTGGGATGGGTCGAGGTGTTCAAAGTGAGTCAATTGGATGGATTAAAACGGGTCTAGAGAATGAGTTTTGGGGTTGAGTTCATTTAAGGGAAGGACGTGGGGACTGAGACAGAATGGCAATAGCTCAGGGTGATAGGGAAACTTGTCAGGGGTGGAGAATGGACTACGGGGAGTGGAAAGAGGGGAGGAGGCTTGGAGAGTCTCTCCTCTGGGTTTGGTCACCTCTCTCTTCTTTCCTGAGTTGTCCCAGTGGAAGGCTCTCTTGGCATGGAGAAGCATCTGCACTGAAAGCTAGCTAGCCTTCTTCAGTGAGTGGCCCCTGAAGATCACCTTCCTTCTGGGAACTTTGGTTATCCCACAAGTACAAAGATTGCACTAACACCTCACAATCACACATTAATCACACAACTGACACCACTCAAGTTCACACATTCACCATCCCTACATAGACACAGTCACAAATACACATTTCTATGGCCACACACTCACCAGACACTGCCCTGACCTGACACTCTGCATCCATTCACACAACCAGGCTCATCCTGAGCAAGGCAGGCAGGACTCGCAGAGCCTGGGCCCCAGCAAGGCCACACCCATTGCTCTCTCTTCCCCTAGGTATTCTGGTCTTGGGACTCCTGCTGACTACCTCCAGCTGCCTTGCCTACTATGAGGACTTGGCCAAGTGCTTCCAGGATCCGAATTATGAGTCCTTCCTTGTCACAGCCCAGGATGGACTCCACACCTCCCCACTGCCCAAGCGCATTGTGATAGTGGGAGCTGGCATGTCAGGCCTGACAGCAGCCCAGACCCTGCAGGATGCTGGCCATCAGGTGAGGAGGTCTTGAACAACTGCGCATAACCCATTGGGTCCCTGGAACCCTTAACCTCTAATCATTGCTGACTTTCATTTGCATTCCTGTGGAAACAAAAGTGAAGAGCTATGCTAGCAGGACAAGGCCAAGAAGTGCCCTGTCTCTGCCCTGGGGAGCTCTCCTACATCAGTGTCACTCACATCACTCAGGGCCCTGCTGGAAGAAATGCCCAGAGAGGTTGCCATGTGCTTTTGGAGATGGATGCTGGGGATTCCTAGTCAGAGTGTATAGAAGCAGGAGTGGGGAATGGGGAGAAGGGACAACATGTATCTGGGAATGACAGCAGCCTCTCTGGACCCCAGGTAACCATCTTGGAGGCCAGCGACCATGTCGGGGGCCGAGTGGTCACATTCAGGAACAAGGAGGGCTGGTACTATGAACTGGGGCCCATGCGAATCCCAAAATCCCACAGGTAAGTCCCAGGAGAGAAATGGAGCAAAGGACAAGTAGGAGAGATGATGGAGAGGCAGGAGGGGCCCCACTGCTAAACTGTCAAGGCCTTTTCAGATTCACTGTGTCATGTAGTTCAACTCTGTAAGTCAGGATTAATGCTTATCTCCCACTTAACAGAGAAGACTGAGGCTCAGAGCCCAGGGTCACGCAGAAAGTGGAAGATCCCAAACTAACACTTATAATAGTTACCATTAACTCATCAAATTTTATGCTTTAATATGGGCATTTTCTTAAATGTCAATCATATTACTTTAAGCTGTGAAATTATAATAGTTATTATTATTAGCAATAGTATCATTTGTTCAGCACTTACTTTGTCTCAGGCCCTGTACTAAACATTATATTTACATTATTTGATTGACCATTGCAACCCTATAAATTGAAATTCTTATTATTTCCATTTACAAATCAAGAATCTGGGCTCTGAGATATTAAATGACTCACCCAAGTTTCTCCTAAGAGAAGCAGCAAAGCTCCTCATCAAAATCAAGGAGGTACCTGGCATGAAAGCAGATGCTTGACCCTTAAGCTATATCTGACTCCTGAGTTTCCAAAACAAAAATGATCCCCAGCCTGGTACCCCACATGCTTCCACAAACATGACTTAGTTTTGCCTTTAACATAAATTAAAACCCAGGTTTCTCTCCAAACTACCAAAGGCAAAAACCAACTAAAACAGCCCAAACCAGGAGTCATTAGATATGGCCTCACACTACTTAGAAAAGGCAAATGGAATTCCAAATGCCACCTGAAACAAAAGGCCCCTGTCTCTACTTTAGTGTCTCATAAACTGGGATTTCCTTAAGGGCCCTAATTCAGTAATGGGTGAACTTCCCGTCTCCTATATCCCCCAGGACAAAACAGAAGGAAAATAACTAATGCCCACAGCAAGAAAACCCAGAGACTGGAGTTGAGGAAACAGTTAGTCTGGGCTCCCTAGGTATAAGAAGAAACTGGTTTTCCCAGAAGCAGTTTCTATTGTGGAGTCAGTCAGCAAGAACAAGGATGGGGGCCAATTTATTACTGTCTCTTCTCCAGGTTGATCCACACCTATGTCAAGAAGCTTGGCCTGAAACTGAATAAGTTTATCCAATATGATGGCAACACCTGGTACCTCATCAATGGACAACGACATCGCAGCTGGGAGGTCAAGGCCAACCCAGAGCTCCTGGGCTATTCCACGAACCCCACAGAGAAGGGCAAGAGTGCTATGAATCTCTTCCACCAGTCCATTACCAAGGTGCCAACTGCCTTATCCCAGCTAGGTTTGGGAAGGAAAAGGGTCTGGCCTAAGGCTATTAGATGGACTCAAGTCATCTGACTCCTACCTGGTGTTGCTCTTGTGATGGGTCCACCTTCCTTCTAACACCTACTAAAAATGTACCACTCCCAACCCACCCTAGCCTCCTTTCTTCTCCTCTCCTTGGGTAGTCCAATGGCCTATTACTTCAGTGGAAGTGGGAGGAAAGGGAATCCTAGATCAGACAGTCCTTGGTCATGAATCAGTCCTCCTGGGTCAGAGTGAAGGTCTTTGTCTTAAATGTTAGTCTCCAAAGATCTTTTAAGTGAAGGGTTGATGCTTGAGGAAAGAGAGGCATGCAGAAATTCCTGGAACTACCCTTCACCTGGTCCTTCCGCCACTCCCACCTCCTTATCCCCACCTTCTTCAAGGGACATGCAGAGAACCCAGAAGTCCTGCCTCTAATTTAAAGGAATGCAGAGGCACCTGTCCCAGTCCCCAGACCTCCTTGTCTCCAGCAGCCTGATTCCCTGGTATCCTGGGGGTGCAATCTGATGGTGATATCTCTCCTCCACTTCTGCAGCTCAAACAAAGTCTGAAAACATTCAACTGCAGCCACCTGATGTCCTTCTATGATTCTTACTCCACCAAGGTGAGAGCAGCAAAGAAGTTTCAGGATGGAGATGGGGTGGTGGACTGTGTTCAGACTAGCCTCCTGGGTTGTCATCTGCTGACTAGGAAGGCTCTCTTCCCCTTTCCAAAGCCTTCCTCTGGCTGGAGTCCAGTCCCACGCTGGTCTGGTCCCAGGTCCCTGCTGGGTCTACACACTGGGCCCTCCACCCTCCACCCCACATTTCCATCTTACCTCCTCACAGGCTTACCTGATGAAGAAAGGGATGCTGAGTGGAGGAGCAGTGCAGATGATCGGGGACGTGATGAATGAAAATGCAGGATACTATAAGTCCCTCCTGGAGTCCCTGAGGAATGTTAACATCTTCTCCAACAGCGATGAGTAAGGTGGACCTGGGGCCGGGATGAGAGTCCTCCCCCTCTGATTTACTGGGTATTTACATGTGCCAGGCACTCTGCTAAGCACTTTCTAGGAACTGTCACATTTAATCCCCAAGATCCCCCATAAAGTAGATAGTATTGTTCAGAGCCATTCTATGGGTGAAGATGCTGAGACTAGGGAACTTATCCAAGTTCACACAGCTTAGGCAAGGGCTGAATGAAGTCAGACTCCAAACCCAGGTCTGACAGTTTCCACCCGAGAAGTAGAATTTCAGGGAAGCTGAATATCCATGGGCTCCAGGCCTAGATTGCCTATGTGATCCTGGGAAAGTCACTTTGGGGCATCAGTTTTTCAAACTATCAAATTAAGCAACAATCCCTCCACGAGAAAGTGCTGCATATTGAGTGCTGTCTATGAAATGGTGTGCAGAGTGTGCAGGGAGCTAGTTTCCTCTTTTTTTATACCAGGAACACCCGGAACAAGGAGGCACTTGGGCCTAGGGGAGCCTCCCCCTCTCAGTCTTTCCTCTCTCCTCCCCTGCAGCTTCTATGAGATCACCGGGGGATTTGACCAGCTTCCCAGAGCCCTCAGCGCCGGCCTAAAGCCTGGCACCATTCACTTGGGGTCCAAGGTGGAGACGGTGGTGAGGGATGGGCCTGAGGTCCGGGTTCTGTACCGCGAAGGCGGGCCCACCTCGGAGCTGCGCAACCTCACTGCCGACTACGTCATCATCTCAGCCTCTGCCAGGGCCACGCGCCTCATTGCCTTCCAGCCACCCCTGTCCCCAGACAAGACAAACGCCCTGCGCTCAGTGCATTACACCAGCGCTACCAAGGTGGTTTTGGCCTGCGAAGAGCGCTTCTGGGAACGTGATGGCATCCGAGGCGGAGTCTCCATCACTGATCGGCCATCACGCTACATTCACTACCCCAGCCACAACCTCCCCAGTGGCAAGGGTGCCCTGCTGGCCTCCTACACTGTGGATGACGATTCCCTCTTCTTCACCGCCATGAATCATGACCAGGTGGTGGATATTGTCCTAGATGACCTGGCGGCAGTGCACCGGATACCCAAGGAGGAGCTGCGGCGCATGTGCCCATCCTCCGTGGTCAAGCACTGGTCTCTGGATCCCCTCACAATCGGCGCCTTTGCTGAGTTCACACCCTACCAATTCACAGACTATTCACAACAGCTTTTTCAGCCAGAAGGCCGTGTCCACTTTGCAGGGGAACATACCTGCCTGCCCCATGGCTGGATGGACACTGCCGTCAAGTCAGGCCTCTGGGTTGCCAGGAACATCCAGGCTGCTGTGGACAAGGAGGCCACTCAGGAAAAGGTGCCTCTGCAGCAGCCCTTTGCCAACATCCAGGATAGTTTCTCCAAGAGCAATCCCTAAGGGAGGAGTCCTGCAGGAGCAGGCTGGGAGGTGGGAAGAGGAGGCAGAGATGCAGGAGAAAGGTTTCCATCAGTCTCCCCTGGACCCCAAGAACCCAATAACGCCGGGCAAAAAACCCAGCTAGTAAGTGGGAAAAAAACATCACTCCCTTTCGTGTTTCTCTCCCCTGCCAGGCCTACAGAAAGGAAGCAGCAGAGTCTGAGTATATGGAGGGAGGGGTAAGGGAGAAATCAAGAGTGGAGAATGCTAAAGTCAACCCTTAGACTGAGGAAATCATCTTCTGCTGCATAACAGTAACAAGAAACAAGAGAGAGAGAGAGAGAGAGAGAGAGAGAGAGAGAGAGAGAGAGAAAATGAAAGAGAGAGAGAGAGAGAGAGAGAGAGACCAACAATACCTAATTTCTGTCACCTACAACCAGAAATTCCTGAAGAAACAGATAAGCCCCAAACCATAGTAAACCCCAGACTAATTACACATACACAATCACAACACACATGAACCCCATCATTGCATGCCTGAACAAGACCCCCATATCTTAGCCCAGGGTGGAGTCCAACTGGACAGGAGAGGGGAAAATTATTTTCTGCTCTTTTTAGTATGTACAAGTGGGATCTTGGCCCCCAGGAGATGCCTCCTGGCTCACAGACGTTCAGTTTGTAGCCTTGCATCCAGATTGCTAAGCAGAATCCCCCACCCCCACCTGCCCAGCCCACACCCCTTCCTGGGGGACACCCCAGCTCAAGTGCCTTCCCCACTCTTCTCTCCAAAACCC
>JAJEJO010052111.1:0-27506 GCA_020662805.1 Glaucomys volans | reverse complement strand
AATCAAATTTGAAATTTTTTATTTTTATGGTATTTATTTATTTTGGTACTGGGGATTGAACCCAGGGGCACTCAACACAGCCACATCCTCTGCCCTTTTTTGTATTGTATTTAGAGACAGGTTCTCACTGAGTTGCTCAGGGCCCCTCTAAGTTGCTGAGGTTAGCTTTGAACCCATGATTCTCCTGCCTCAGCTAGGATTACAGGCGTGTACCATCACGCCCAGCTTGAAAAGATTTTGACCATTATTTTTGTCAAATATTTTGTTATTTGAGAACTCTAATTACACACATAGTAATTAGAAACTGAAATTGTCCTAGAGCTGAATTTTTTTTTTTTTTCTTTGTGGTACTGGTAGTTGAAGCCAGGGCCTCACACATGTGAGACTAGCCCTCTACCACGGAGTGACATCCCCAGTCCCTTTTATTTTATTAGGGCCTTGCTAAGTTGCCAAGGCTGACCTCAAATTTACAATCCTGCCTCAGCTTCTCTGGGAAGCGGGATTACAGGCATGCTCCAGCTTGCCTATTTCAAGAAGGCTTTTTTTCTCTTTGTGTTTTATTTATTTATTTATTTATTATTTATTTATTTATTTTTGCAGTGCTGGGGATTGAACCCAGGGCCTTGTGCTTGCAAGGCAAGCACTCTACCAACTGAGCTATATCCCCAGCCCCAGTGTTTTATTTTCTATAATGTTATTGCTGTTTGAGAGTTTATCAATCACTACCTGCAGTACGTAACTTGTTGATAATCCTACCTAGTGTATTTTTTACCTTAGACATTATAGTTTCCATCTCTATTTTTATGAAACTTAAAAATCTCTGACGCTCTACCTAATATATTCCCTCTACTTTTTGACTAACTGTTTCAATGTCCTTCTTTACTGTTTCTATCATCTCTAACATTCGTGAATAAATCAGTTTATTTTTTATTTGTTTAGTTGTAAGTGGACACAGTAATTTTATTTATTTATATGTGGTGCTGAGGATCAATCCCAGTGCCTCACACATGTTAGGCAAGCACTCTACTGCTGAGCCACAATCCCAGCCCCAATAAATCAGTTTTGATCAAGTGATTTCCACATACATCAGTTTGAGTTGTGTTTTCATGGTCTTTGCATGGCTGGGAACATTTTTTTTTTTTTTTCTGAGTTAGGGTCTCAATTTTTGCCTTGGCTAATCTTGAACTTGCAGGCTCACTTGATCCTCCTATTTTAGCCTCCTGAGTAGCTGGAACTAGGGGCATGCGTCATCATGTCCCACACGACTAGTAATTTTTTATTACATAGCACACATAAATTTTACCTTTTGGGTTCTGAATATTTTTATATTCTTACAAATATTCTAAATAGTCTTGAGTTTTGTTCTGGGACATGTGTAAGTTCCTTGGAATCAATGTGATTTTTTTTCAGACTTTTTTTTTTTTTGGTACCAGGGATTGACCTCAGGGACGCTCGGCCACTGAGCCACATCCCCAGCCCTATTTTGTATTTTATTTAGAGACAGGGTCTCACTGAGTTGCTTAGGGCCTCCCTAAGTTGCTGAGGCTGGCTTTGAACTCTTGATCCTCCTGCCTCAGCCTCCCAAGTCGCTGGGATTATAGGCAAGCGCCACTGCGCCCGGCTTCAGACTTATTTTTAAGCCTTGCTGGATATAGACTAAAACAGCATTTAATTTGGCACTGAATTTTTCCAACAGTCAAGATAAAATCATTCTCAGTACTTTACCTGGCACGCTGTGGATGAGGAGACTTTCTACTTAGGTTGATGAGAACAGGAACTTTTTGTCCCCTCCCCCCAGTCCTCGTGAGCTCCAGGAATTGTCCCCCATTCCTTTCAGGTGCTGCTTTTCCTGGTTTTGCATGGTTCCCTCATGCGCCCTTGCTGATCTGAACTCAGCTGAAGAAGGCCTGGGAGGTTCTCTGACCTTGTGAGCATCTCTCCTCTTTGGTTTTCTACTTTGCAAATTTCAGCTACTTGGCTTCCCCTTGTCCCTAGGTTTTCCCTCTCAACTCAGCAAGACTGGCAGTTCCCTTTCCTCAGTTTGGAAAAATTCTCCAGACAGTAAGCTGGGCAATATCTTACCTCATTTCTTTCTCATCTCTTGGGATCACTTCTTTTTTTTCTTTTTTTCTTTTATTTTATTTTTTGATACTGAGGATTGAACTCAGGGGCACTCAATCCCTGAGCCACATCCCCAGCCCTATTTTGTATTTTATTTATTTATTTATTTATTTATTTATTTATTTATTTATTTTGTATTTTATTTAGAGACAGGGTCTCACTGAGTTACTTAGGGCCTCGCTAAGTTGCTGAGGCTGGCTTTGAACTCGTGATCCTCCTGACTCAGCCTCCTGAGTTGCTTGGATTACAGGCGTGCGCCACCATGCCCTGCGAGATCACTTCTTTTTGATGACCCATAGACAATGCTTTGGAATTCATTGTTTATAATTGTTTTATATGCTTTGTCAGATTCTTGTGTGTGTGTGTATGTGTGTGTGTGGTACTGGGTGTTGAACCCATGGACTTCTGCCTGCTAGGCAAGGGTCCTATTGCTCACCTATAGCCCCACTCTTTATTTTCGAAACAGTCTTGCTGAGCTACCCAGACTGGCTTTGAATTTACCACCCTCCTCAGGCTCCTGAGTAGCTGGGATTACAGGAATGTGCCACCAAACCAGGGTCTGCCTGACTTTTTAGTTGTTTCTGGCAGAAGGGTAAATCTGATCCCTACTACTCCATTCGGGTCAGTGGTCAGTCTGCAAACGATCTATGTCTTACAACACGACACTCCACTTATCCCATGTAAATCCTATTTAATGCATTTAAAACAAAATATGGACTCTGAGAAGGTGTCCATACCCTTCACCAGATGGCAAGAGGGGACCTTGACATGCACAAAAAAAGCTTAGCACCCCTTTTCCAGAATGCATTCTTCCTGGGGCAGACAGGACAAGGCCTGTGCTGCTTTTTGGCAGGGGCAGAAACTTGGGTGGGTCGTGGCTTGGACAAGAACAGAAGCCTGGTTGCCTGGAGCCGAGGCTCTGGGGTTTCCTCTGCAGGAGACACGGTGGGGACCCCGTCTCCCCGCTGCACCGGCTCTTCTCATTGGTCGCATCCCAGTTGCCTCTTGCAGGGCAGATCTGCAGGTTGTGGCAAATGCGTGGTGCAGTTTGAATTTCACGGCAAACCTGGTTGTTAGCCTTTTTCTTTCTTTCTCCAGGCCCTTCCTGGAAAGCCTTCCCACCCCCACTGCAGGCTCTGCCCCCACTTCCCTCTCCTCCATAATTAGGGTTTACACTTCCTGAACCTGAATGCCTTTGCCCAAGCAGGAATCCGCACCCCAGCAGAGCACGTCCGCTAATCCGGGTGCAAAGTCACTACAGGTTGGAGGTCTCTCCTCCCTGACTGACAAAGGAGCTGGGGGTGGCTGGCTCCACCTGGACCCCATTCATTAGTGCCATATTTTCCCCAGTGTTCCAAGTCTTCCCTAATTCCTTTTGTCCACTGGAACTACCTGGGCTGCTGGAGAGAGCAAATGAAATGACCTCATTAGCATTTGTGAGCTGCAGCCCCAGGTGGGGTCAGAGGCAGCTCTGAAGGGACCCCCTCACCTGGGTTTGAGGATCCTGCCCCCGAGGAAGCAGGGCCACCAGTGCAGGAGGCTCCAAAAGCCAGCCCTGGGCACACGTGCATTTTTCCATTCAGCAAATATGGGGGACCTGCTGAATCTCAGTCCCTAAAAAGGCACCAAACTTTATAGAAGCTTCTTTCTTTTTTCTTTCTCCAATACCTTCCCTTCCCTCCCATTCCCTTCCCCCCCTTTTTTTCCTTCTTCTTGTTTTTTGCCTTGGTACTGGGGATTGAACCCAAGGGCTACCTCTGAGCTACATCCAGTGCCCACCCCCTTATTTTTTACTTTAAGATAGGGTCTGTTAAATGCCCAAGCTGGCCTCAAACTGGGGATCCTCCTGCCCCAGCCTCCCGAGTCGCTGGAGGCAAGTATGCACCCTGCACCTGCCTTAATGAGCCTCTTTTTAGGAAACTTAATACCTAATTGAAACACTGATTGTATGTGTGTGTGTGAAAGAGCACCAAACTACACACAACTCTATGTACACACACACGTAAACTAGAGCTTTGAGAAATTTTGAGAAAGAACTGGAAAGCATAAACTAATAGGCACTGACCTGGTTAGAGAGCTCAGAGAAGCCTTCCAGGGGAACGACCACTTGGCTGAGGTGTGTGAGATGAGAAGGTTTTCATTAGGGGAGGAAGAGGAGTGTTCCAGGAAGAGGAAACAGAAGGTACTAAGGCCCAGTGGGGTAGCAAAGGTGTGGGTGGCAGATTGGATTTCCAAAGATGGCTACATCACTGTGAGATACCCTGTGGCTCTTCTTACAACATGACGCTACACGTATCCATTGAAAGGTGAAGGTCTGCGTTCTCTTCCTTTTGACCTAGTTGGGCCCATGCCTACGGATATGATGCTAAATCCGAATACCTTCTGCCTGGTCTTCTTGGGACCCTGCCACCTTGCTGTGAGGCAGCCACACATCCAGGTGGAGAAGCCGCAGTCCACAAAGGCCATGCCCTCCAGACGCATGCAGGAAAGGCCTTTGGATGACTCCAGCCCCAGCCGGTGAGCCACAGCATCAGATGCCAAGTGGAGCAAGCCAGGCCCAAATTGCAGATTAGTGAACAAAATAAATAATGTCATCATCATTTTAAGGCATTAATTATTGGCATGGTTTGTTCTGTAGCTACAGATAACAGTGCTATGGGGAGCTATGCGCAGGCCAGTGGACCAGAGCAGAGGCTCAGAACAAGAAGAGGACAAGCGCTGACCCAGAACTTGCAAGCCCAGTGTCACTGGAAAAGGCACCCCTCAGGGCAAACAAGGACCCGAGGCACACATCTTGGCTGTTGGAGTGACGCTGGGTTTCAGCCCTCACTTACATCTCAGCAATGCCCTAGTCCAGGACACCACAACCATGCTTAGGGTCCCTGCTACATCACAGGAAGCCTCAGGAGCTAAGTTAGGGATTTTGTTTTTCCAGGAATCATAGGGACCCAAGTTTAGGGGCCAATCCAATGATTTAAAAAATTTTTTTAGTCCTGGGATTAAACCCAGGGATGTTTTACCACTGAGTCACATCCTCAGTCCTTTTTATTTTTTTTATTTTGCTGATCTTGAACTTGTGATCCTCCTACCTCAGCCTCTCCAGTTGCTGGGATTATAGGTGTGCACCATTGTGCCCAACTTTGTTATTTTTATTTTTATTTTTTTTTAAACCAGGGGTTGAATTCAGGGACACTTGGCCACTGAGCCACATCCCCAGCCCTATTTTGTATTTTAGTTAGAGACAGGGTCTCACTGAGTTGCTTAGGGCCTCACTAAGTTGCTGAGGCTGGCTTTGAACTCGCGATCCTCCTGACTCAGCCTCCCGAGTCGCTTGGATTACAGGTGTGCGCCACCGCGCCCGGCTCAACTTTGTTATTTTGAATTGACAAATAACTGTGTGTGTGTGTGTGTGTGTGTGTGTGTGTGTGTGTGTGTGTAGATATATATAGCACAATGTGACATTTTACTAAATGTATACATTGCAGAATGATCAAATTAGGCTAATTAGCATATATAGTCTCTCATATATTCATTGTTTTTTGTGGTGCTAACATTTAAAATCCTCTACTAGCTACTTTGAAATTATAATACACTGGTGTTAATTATTGTCACTCCAGCTTGCCATAGAACCAGAGCTTGTTCCAGTTATCTGAAATTCTGTCTCCACTGACCAACCCTCCCTTTCTCCCGCCCCACTCCAGCTTTTGGTAACCACCTTTCTATTCTCTGCTTCTATGAGTTCACCTATTTTTTAGATTTTATAGATAAGTGAGAGCATGCAGTATTTGTCTTTCTCTGCCTGGCTTATTTCACTTAACATAATATTTTCTAGGTTTATTCACATTGTAGCCAATAATGGAATTTTCAGATTTTTTTATTTTTTTATTTTTTGGTGCTATGGATTAGCCCCAAAAAGCACCCCAGGGGTGCTTTATCACTGAGCCATACCCCCGGCCCTTTTTATTTTTTATTTTGAGACAGAGTCTCACTCAATTATTTAAAGCCTTGCTAAATTGCTGAGGCTGGCCTTGAACTTGCAATCCTCCTGCCTCAGCCTCTGAAGTCACTGGGATTACAGGCGTGAGCCACTGCACCTGGCTGACTTTTCTTTCTTTTTTTGAGGTGGGGGAACCAGGGATTGAACTCAGGGGCACTCGAACACTGAGCCACATCCCCAGCCCTATTTTTGTATTTTTTATTTAGAGACAGGTCTCACTGAGTTGCTTAGCACCTTGCTTTTTGCTGAGGTGGCTTTGGAGATCCTCCTGCCTCAGCCTCCTGAGCTGGGATCACAGGTGTGCACCACTGTGCCTGGCTTGATTTTCCTTTTTTAGGCTGAACAGTATTCTCTTGTATATATAAACCACATTGAAATTCTATTCGTCCGGCTTTGGGCACACACGTGGGCACATGCCTAGAATCTCAGCAACTCAGGAGGGTGAGGCTAGAAAATCATAAGTTGGAGGCCAGCCTGTCTCAGAATTAAAAATAAAAAAGGAATGAGGATTTAGCTCAGTGATAGATCATTCCTACTTTAAATCTTTAATACCAAAGGACAAAACAAAAGGAAAAACACCCATCCATTCAGCTGTGGCTGAACACTAGGTTGGGTCCGTATCCCGGCAGTGGTGAAGGATGCTGGGATGAACTTGGCTTCTGTGTTTCTGCTGCTGGGATGATGCCGCAGATGCCTCTCTGACAGGCTGATTTCAATTCCTTTGGGCATCTACCCAGAAGTCGGATTGCGGGATCATATGGTGATTCCATTTTTAGCTCTGTGCTTTGCCGGTGGTGCTGGGGATCTGACCCAGCTCCCCGCACATGCTGGGCAGGCGTTCCACCACAAGGCTACCTTCCCAGCCCCCAAGCCCCAGTTTTAATTCTTTGAGGAACTTTCATTCTACTTTCCAAAATGGCTGTGGCTTTGCCTTTTCAAGCCCTGGTGTGTTGCGTGGTCCTGACTGAGTGTCCCAGATACCTTAGGTTTCAATGCTTACGTTTGCAGCTTCTCACCCCACTCTCTCTTCCAGGCACTCGAACAGGTAGGGAGGATGCAGGCAGGGCCTTCTACTTCCAGCCGCATGGAACATGGAAGTCTTGTGTTGGATTTGTTAAGAGACACCCAAGGGTGTGGATCTAGGTAGACACTGTGGCCTTTCAAAGGAGGGCGGACATTCATTCCAGAATGCTGCCATGTTCCTGGACGTCCTAAAAACCCATCAGTTGTCTTTGCTTTTGTTTTGTTTTGTTTCACTCTAATACTGGGAGGCATTTGTCACTCCTGTCCCCAGCCTGACTCACCTGACTGGGCTGTCCTACCCAGGTGACCCTCCTCTCTCAGAGGGCAGGAAGTACTCAGGACCACTCCACCCTCTCCTCTCCTTGGCCTCCCTCCTGCTTCTTTGTGCTTCCGCCTTTGTTCTTGCCTTTTTTCTTGCCTTTTCTCCTCTCCCTGTCACTCAGGGCCCATTGAGATCTTTGGTCCCTGGGTTTTGGGAGCTGAAGAGGCAGCTGGTCCTTGGGTGACCTCAGGACCCTGGCCAAAAGCATCCTGCAGGTCAGGTATCCTTGTTCTTCCTCACTCTGCAGTAACAGGAAACAGAGGCTGTCCAGGGCCAAGAAAGTCTAATCAGAGCGGAGGGACCATCTATGCCACACAAACAACTCCCAGATGGTGGGACACACAAGAACATAGACTGTGAGCTCCAGGGGGCCTTTTAAAAAAGTGAGCCAAGGGGCTGGAGTTGTGGCTTAGTGGTAGAGCACTTGCCTAGCACGCATGAGGCACTGGGTTCGATTCTCAGCACCACATATAAATAAATAAAATTTTAAAAAAATTTAAAAATAAATAAATAAATAAAATAAAAAAGTGAGCCCAGACTATTTACAATCCCAAACAGGACCAGTGGAACAGAGAAAGAAGTGCACAGAATGCTGTAACTCTGCTATCTCCCAGTTGTGTGACCTTGAACAACATTCTTCACTTTTCTGACCCTCGGTTTCTTTTTCTGACAGAGAGGTATTAGCTCTGCTCAGACCATGGAGACAAGTAAATAAAAGGGTACAGGTTAAGCAAGCACAGTGCCCCCCCCGGCAGTACAGTTCCAAAAAACAGGAGCCACTTGTCATCATGATCGCCACCACCATCACTGTTCATGCAATGCCCCTTCTCTGCGCCCTGAAGGTCTTGCACCCTACAATTGTTACTGAAAGGGTTAACGCCCCGCAAATGCCTTCGGTTCCTGGTAGAATGCAGCTCCAGAGCTGGGTCAAATGACACCAGGATTTTCCTTTCCAAGCCAGAGGTTAGGGACTCTGCCTGGCCCCACCTGCCCCAGAAAGGGTGGGGAGCCGTTCAAGGAGGACCCAGGTGGAGCTGGATTGTCTTTCCTTTGCTTCAGCTCAGGGTGTTTTGTAGCCCTTTGTTTTCCCAAACAAAGCAAGAGGACAACTTGTAAATACTACAGCTGCCAACTCAGGCTATGCTGATGGGCTAAGCAACTTCCGCCGCAGAGGGCGCAGCTCTCCACCCGCCAGGACCATGACCCAGCCTGGCCCCATGCAGTAACCAGTGTGAACAAATGAATGAAAGGAATGAATGAGTGAGTGGGTGAGGGAATGAATGAGAGGGCTCTTTTCAGCTCAGACAATCAATCGTTTGATTCTATTCTTTCCTTTCTCTAGTTCTCTTCCTGCTCCACCAGGCTTTCCTCCTCCTCTCCTGGGGCTAGGTAAGGGCTTTTATGAATTGTGTCATCAACGGCTATTTGCCCCAGGCCTGGAAAACCAATCTATTCAAAGAAAATGGTTGGACCGGCACCCACAGGATTACACCTGAGAAACAGTACTAAAGAGTGTCAGGTGACTAGGAACGAGGGCTCTTCAATGCATGGCTCCATCTCTGTCCACTGAAAATGTCAAGGAATACATCTTGGGAGGGAGGCAACCTCCTTTCTTAGACTGCAGCCTCGGATGGATTATTTAAGTGGATAACAGAAGGTTCTAATAGAGCAACTAAATTCGGGATTCATCTTTCTACCTCTATTGAGGACTCACGTCTGGGGCCTAAGAGGTTAGAACATGAGGAAAGATCTGTCATGAAGTACATCAAGCTGGCTTGTTCGATGGCCAGATTAGATTTTTAAAAAAAATTTTTTTTTTGCCTGAAACGGGGAAAAAAAAAGTCTCAGCAGGCATGCAGTAGGACATGGTGGACATTGCTTTGGTTCCAGAAAGCTCTGGCTTAAGCAGCTTGCTGGATGTGGAATAATGTGCTTTAGGGAGTGTATTAGGTTGCTCCCCTTGTTCCTCGGTAGCTGCTCTGGATGTGAATTATGCAATTCTCAATTGATATGTTAAGGGCGTTAGTGACCTGGCTGCTCCTTTGCCACATCTGAACCATCTCTTTATGCTCAGGGCTAGATGGCTTATTGTGCATGGAATCCTCCTCCTCCCTCCGAATGAACATAAAAACAGCCAAATTAAGTCGTCTGTGTAACATCTAGCCAGGATAACACAAGCTGGGAATCTGGACTTGTAGATCCTGCATATATAAAATAACTGTAATGAGAGAAACAGGCATTTTTAGTTTTCAAAGCATTTTCACATCCATTTTCTCATTGTGTCTTTAAGGTAAAGTGGACAGAAATTATAATTCGCCTTTATATAATACTTATTGGGGTTGAGGGTATAGTTCAGTGGTATAGTGCTTGACTAGCCTGCCTGAGCCTGAGGGTGGATCCCCAACATTGCAAAATAGTAGTGATAATAATAATAATAATAATAATAATAATAATAATAATAATAAATGATGACACATATTGCCATTTAGGGAAAAGAAAACTGATGTTCAAAAATGCAAAGGACTTGTCCATGGGAACTGGCAAAGGAACAGGAACAGAAATGGGTCACTCCAGATGTCATGCTCTTATCTCTTAACCTGATTAAAAAAAAAATCTAAATGCAGATATAGAATTCTATTGTGGCATCTCTTGTAAGGTGGACGTGATGATCACCTGAGGAGCTTTGACCCTGGCCTCCAGAAATTCATAATCAGTAAGACTGGACCAGGAATCTGAATGTTTAATGAGCTCTACCAGTTGATCCCCTGGCAGTTTCCTTGGACCACATTTGGCAAGAATTGGATAGTAGGCCCTTTCTTTTCTGGAATGACTTAGGCCAAATCAAGAATGTTTAGCTACCTCTTAGTCTAGCTTCAGAACAACAAAATCAACTTTGAAAATCAAAACTTGCTTATTCCTCAGATTTTTCCAGCAATTCATAGGCAGTGATATTGTCAAGCAGTAGACAGATGCCAACCTTAACCTTATTATTGGACTGGATTGTTTTACAGGAAGGGAGTGAATAAGGGACAGCCTGAACTCCCTCCCTGGGAAAAACATTTATAAACATACTCTTCGGAATTCCACCCTGAACAACTGAAATTTCAGACTGTCCCTTGAAATATTGAGACTTTGAGAAAATGCCTGAATTTTTTCTTTACTAGTTATGCCTGAAATTCTACGACCAGATGTCTATTTTCAGCAAGCAATTGTGAACTCTAGAGAGTTTAGGCTGCTGTTTGATATGAGTTACTAATTTACTAGATCAATTACCAGTGGGTTATGATGGTCAGTCAGGAGAGATATGACAGCCAAATTCCACTCTGACTCCAGTCACACATCTGTACAGGCACCATTTCTGGGAGCCTGAGAGATTTTGCAGTTTCTCTTTCACTGATTCATAGCTCCCTTCTCAATTACCCAGGAAGGATGCCTGTCTGACTGATCATCCACACACGGTTCCAACTGTTGAGTAGTTACCTTCAATCAGGGTTGCTGTGTTCTCAGGTGGGGTTTTAAGGTACTTAAAGTGGCAGCTATGCACATGTAAATAAGCCCCTGTTTGCAGGGTGAAGTGGTAATTCTCAGCCGTGGCCAGTATCGGAATCACCCATGGAGATTTTAGGAAAATCCGGAAGCTAGAGACCCACCCGGTCCTAATGACTCAGGACCTCCTGGGATGGAGCCTCCTGGCTGTTTATTTGTCCTTCCTTTTTTCTTTTTCTTTTTTTTAAGCTTCCTGGGAGTTGCCACTCTCCCCACCCCACCCCTGCCCTTAGCTGCTGATAGTGTTTCTGTTTTTCCTTTAGAGTAGTAAGGTTCGCCCTTTGTGGAGAACCCTCGTGGGCTGGGGGCTTTGTCTACAACACGTGCAATCGTCCTGGCAATTCTGTCGGGCAGGGATTATTTTACGCATATTAGGAATGTGGCAACCAAGGCTCAGAAAAGTTTCAGCCAATAGTCCCACATCACTAAGTCCGAGTCTATGTTCTTTCTGCACGAAAATCCATCATTACTTAAGAGGCTCTGGGTTCAGCAAGATGAATTACTTTGCTGAGCAGAGTAGCAGAAACACCTGTGGATATTTTTCTTTTTGAGCAAAGTGCCACCCGCTCCCTCCTCCTCTTTCTTATCCTTTGGGGCTCAGATCGCATTTCTGTAAGGGCACTTTCTTGGAGTCGCTAGCTCTGGCCAGCTTCCCCTCCTTTGTGTTCCCAGTCTGCTCTATGCTCGACCTGACACGGTTCTGTAATTGTCTAAATCCTCCCAGAGGGTGGGGATCCAGTCTCACTGCTCCATCCCTAGCTAGCCAGCTGGTTGAGGACTTGGGTCATATAAATGCTTAATATTTGTTGAATTTATGGATGAATGGATAGGCAGATGGACAGATGAATGGACGGATGGATGGATGATGGATTGCAGTTTGAATTAACTGGCAAGGTGAACATGAGGATAAGAAGAAAAATTTTGGAATTCTTAGAAGAGTCATTTAAAGAAGACTATGGAATCCTGTTAGTAAAGTTAGTGAAGACCCACAGCAAATAAAATTTAGTGCATGGATGTGCAAAATTTAGTGCATGGACACCTCTGATGTGCCTAGGAGAACCTCTAGCTTAGGAATGAATGAATGAGAGCCTTATCTTGTTACATGGCAACAGTAATAACAGTGCTACTTTGGTTTTATACAATCCTTTCCACCCAAAGAGGCTAAATCACTCAGCAAAGGACAGAGTTCGTCACTTCCCATTTCAAAGAACTTTCTCAACAATCTGGTTATGTCAAGTTTGAAAAGAAAGAAAGCAAATGGGAGAATAAAGACTATCTGTAAGGCAAAGTCGGAAGCTCCCTCACCCTGTTGCTCCACAGTGGTTGATATAAAGAGAAAAGGTTTTGAAATCGTGGCTGGTCTTCAAGAGCAACAAAGGGCATCTTACAACACAAAGCAGAGCAATAACAGCACAACCCAACCAGGAAGGCGGCATGGCAGAAGAAAGGGAACATCAAGAGGTCTGGAGGGCAGAGGAGGAAGCTCCTTGGAGTCCTGGCGCTAGGACTTGGGTAACCTGTGCCCATGATATTGTGGGCTGGTCAAGAGCAATAAAAGGCTGTTTAAGAAAGTTTCAAACACTGGGCTGGGGACGTAGCTCCAGTTGGTAGAGTGCTTGCCTTGCACGTACAAGGCCCTGGGTTCAATCCCCAGCACCACAAAAAAGAAAGTAAAAGTTCCACACACACACACACACACACACACATAAACAGACACCCCTCTTCTACCATGCCATCTTCTTTCTCTCCTCAATACTTCAGAGCAAGGAGTCTGATGTAAGATTAAACCATTTTCAACATCAGAGGGAACCAGGCCCCCCCAAAACCCAGAACATTTTTTTCCTCATTACCACCTCATTAAGATGCCCCTAAGGTCCTTACTCTTTATATGATGATATCATGCAAAGAACAGGTCCCGTGTGCCTGCGATGAAGCATGACTGATATTTAAGACCAACGACTCAAGAGCAGTTGATGGCTTTTGTGTTTATTCAGAATGGCACTTTTACGCCAGGCCATAAAGTGGTGAATTTCCTATACAGAGCGTGAGTTGTGAGTCGGGGCAGGTGGTGTGGAGGCCGGGGAGCGTCGGGGAGCCCCAAGCGTGGCCACGGAGCCATGCAGCAGGCTTGGGGGGACTTCCCTGTCCACCTGGGAGCTCTCGTTGCCAGATCCTGCAGCCACCTCTGAGAAATGGAGAGGAGGAGGAAGTGATGTCAATGAGGAAAAAAGTCAGATAAAGGAAATTGTCCCTGACAGATGAGTCACAGACAAGCTAACCCTCTTGTTCTGAGAAAAGGAAGCCATCCTTACTCGAATTTAACCTCTGAGATTCCACCCACTGGGATACTTAGCAGATGAGACTCCTAGTGGAAAGAGTCCCGTCCACAGAGATGTACTTTTTTTTTTTTTTTTTGTTGCGGTGCTGGGGATTGAACCCAGGGCCTTGTGCTTGCAAGGCAGGCACTCTACCAACTGAGCTATATCCCCAGCCCCACAGAGATGTACTTTGTACTCAGATTTCCAAATTTTGGCTATAACGTCAAACTCATCTGCCATTTTGATCTTTGGAAGGGAAGAAAAAGAATAATTATGGCTGGGGACGGTGGCAGGTGCCTGTCATCCCAGTGGCTTGGGAGGCTGAGGCAGGAGAATTGAGAGTTCAAAGCCAGCCTCAGCAACTCAGTGAGACTGTCTCCAAATAAAAAATAAAAAGGGCTGGGGGTGTAGATCAGTTGGTAGAGTGCTTGCCTCGCAAGCACAAATCCCTGGGTTCAATCTCCAGCACCGGGGGGAAAAAAAAGAAAGGGCTGGGGTTGTGGCTCAGTGATTAAACTCCTGCAGGTTCAATACTTGTACCTAATATTAATAATATTTGTGTCTCAGGTGGAGAGAACATACCACTTAATCCCTATCCATTCAGCCTATTTCCAAATGTGGATAATTAGAGATTCTTTTTTTTTGACGGGGCTGGGGATTGAACCAGGGCCTTGTGCTTGCGAGGCAGGCCTCTACCAACGGAGCTATATTCCCAGCCCCTAATTAGAGATTCTTTAGTCTTATTAACATTGCTCCACGGCTGCAGAAATGTAGCTTCAATCTCCCATCTAACTGGATTGTGGTTCCTGGATTTCTTCTTCTTTTAAGCAGATTTATTGAGATACACCTTATCTACCACACAATTCACCTATTTAAAGTGTACAATTCAGGGTTTGGGGTGTATTGTTATTAATTTTGAAAAATTGTCTCTATATTTTCTTAGTAGAAATTTCATGTCGCACACTACCGGTGTGACTCTGCACCATGTAAGGACAGAGGAATGAGCAGTTGTGCTCCATTTGTGCGCAAAGTGTCAAAATGCATTCTACCGTCATTATTTATCTAATGAGAACAAATTAAAAAATAAAAAAAATTTAGGGCCGGGCATGGTGGCGCACGCCTGTAATCCAAGCGACTTGGGAGGCTGAGTCAGGAGGATTGCGAGTTCAAAGCCAGCCTCAGCAATTTGGTGAGGCCCTAAGCAACTCAGTGAGACCCTGTCTCTAAACAAAATACAAAATAGGGCTGGGGATGTGGCTCAGTGGCCGAGTCCCCCTGAGTTCAATCCCTGGTTCCAAAATAAATAAATAAATAAATAAAATAAAAATAAAAATAAAAAAATTTAAACAATAAACAAGTCTATATTCTAAAAAAATAGAAATTTCAGTATTGCTATTGAAGACGGAAATTAAATAGAAATACAGAAGGATATAGAAGGATGAAGGAAAGGAGAAAATGTAACAGGGAGGAAGGAAGACTGCTCCGGATTTCTCAGTCTTTTTGGATTCAAAAGCCAACTGGGGGGAGCACGTGGCTAGTGTACAAGGGCTCTGGATTCAGTCCCAGCACCACACACACCCGCCACCAAAAGACACCCAACGTGTCACTTTATCCCCCAAGTATGGTGCTGGAGGAAGAGATCAGAACCGGCCTTTGGGATTGGGGTTAAGAAAAGAAAAGCAGCTGGGCGCGGTGGCGCACGCCTGTAATCCCAGCATTTGGGAGGCTGAGACAAGAGGATCGCGAGTTCAAAGCCAGCCTCAGCAATTTAGCGAGGTGCTAAGCAAGTCAGTGAGACCCTGTCTCTAAATAAAATACAAAATAGGGCTGGGGATGTGGCTCAGTGGGGGAGTGTCCCTGGGTTCAATCCCCAGTACCAAAAAAGAAAAAGAAAAAAGCCTTCTGGTTGGCCATAGGAATCTGTCACCCTGCTGAGCCCTCTCCTGGAAGGGACCAGGCAAACCAGACACAGAATAACAGCCCAGTGACCTGAACCAGGTGCCAATTTTCAACTCAGTCCTTTTCTTGCTTCTCAAATTGCAGCATTTAATGAGGTAAAACATCAGATTATGGAGAACCTTTTTTTTTTTTAATGAGAATTCAGGGAAGTTCCTGGGTTAGCTGAGAGGTATGAAAGTATTTAACCTCTGCTCAGCGAAATGCTCTTTATTAACATTTTTCCTTCTACTGTTGCTCACAAGACTGCACTTTTTCAAGCACGCTCACCATTCGGCATTTGGATCTGGTGAGAGCCAGACGGTGTGGATCACCAGAACAGCATACAAATTGGCCTGGAGCTTGATTTAAGGACCAGAGGATTTTTTAGGGTGAATGACTGTGGGAAGGAAGAAGAGCAAAATGTCCTTGTTCTAGGAGTGACACAGTGGCTGCTCAGATGGCAGCAGATGTTGAGGTTGTGACCTCCCCACACTTGTCAGGAAGGGGGATCTGGAATGCCTTCTATGAATGTCACTGGTGAGTGGCTTTTTGAGGAGTGGAAGATGGGAGGAGAATCAGACTGAGATGCTTCAAGCCACCAGCATTGTTCTGGACCTTGATGGCTCTGTCTGAAGCTGAGGAGATGCCTGGAGCAGACATGGGTGAAGTGAGCCCAAGTGAGGCAGGGGTCTCTGGCCTTCACCTCAGGCCTGATCTGTGCTCTGGGGTTAAAACACCCACATGACTGGTGTCCTGGTGACTGGGACATGCCCACTGTACCCCCACTGCTACCCTCCAGTCCTGGAGGCGGGGCTACCTCCATGTTAATAGTCCTGGGTGGCCACTCCGCCCAGCCCAGGAGGACAGTGTGTACCCAGGCCTTGGAGCACACTGAGTGCTCTCTGACTAGATGTTCCGGAACATTCTGCCACAGTCGGGCAGTACAGGAGAGAAAACCAAAACACCCGAGCTCTCCACGAGGAGGAACAGGAGGGAAGGAAGGAGGAAAACCAGACCTGAAATGGAAGCTTATGTGAAGTCACTGACAGAGGGGGACATCAGAGGACAAAGGAGCCCAGGAGAGCCTCAGGTGGTCCTGGGGGTGTGTTGCTGGTGCTTACCTGAGTGCCCTTCCTCTGAGGATCCACCGTCTTCCAGGCACAGTCAGCCGAGTTGGTTAGTGAGGCTTTCCCGGTAGGCACGGCTGGCTGCTGCTTTGCGGGTAGGCTGGCTTAGCCGCCGACTGCGCAGCCTCACTACTCGCTTAGTTGGGGAAATGCCAAACTATAACTCACCTATTAACCACACAGCTTTTATTTCATTTTGCTTACTAACATGGTAGTGAAGAGCATGTATTTTTTTTGTGCTGGGGATCAAACCGAGGGGTGCGTAACCACTGGGCCACATCCCCAGGCTGCTTTTATTTATTTATTTATTTATTTAATCTATTTATTTTTTTTGCAGTGCTGGGGATTGAACCCAGGGCCTTGTGCTTGACAGGCAAGCACTCTACCAACCGAGCTATATCCCCAGCCCTTATTTTTTTATTTAGAGACAGGGTCTTGCTAAGTTGCCTTGGGCCTCGCTAAGTTGCTAAGGCTGGCTTTGAACTTGCAATCCTCCTGCCTCAGCCTCCTGAGTCCCTGGGATTACAGGTGTGTGCCACCGCACCCGGCAAGAGCGTGGGTTTCTAAGGTAGATGAGTCTGAATTCTGGCTTTGCAGCTTACTTTGTGCTTCAGGGCAAGTGTGTGGTTAACCTCTCTGTGCTTTAGTTTCCTTAGCTGAAAAAGGGACTAACCCACAGTTCGGGCTTCACTGGGCCCTTAACAGGAATCAGCCGACACACGTTCAGGTTGGCTGCCTTCTGGAGTGTTCCTTGGAGGAGCCAGTGTGCATGCTGTGGTGTCATCGCTGGTGAGTGCTGCATCAGTAGCAGCTCTGAGCCCTCCCAGGGCACCTGGAAGCTCAGGTGAAGCAGACTCAGTTGACACTATTCCATACCCTCCAGGGTTGTGCAATTCTGTGGAGGAGAAAGACTATTAAATCATTAGGGAAAACGATGCGCATACTTTCCTGCAATTAAGCTTCACAGTGTGTGGTTCCATATGTGAATGCTGTGGCCCTGGGCCTTCATGGAGGGAGAGAGGCTAACGGGGAGGGAGTGGGAGGTGGCATCAGGGTCCTGGGAGAAGATGAAAGGTGTCATCTGTTGATGGAGTGACCTTAATGATGATGTTCAACCAGTGGCCTGAGAAGAAATCCCCTTCTATAAAGCAAGTCACCCTTATCTCCTTTAGATCAGCATTTTTCCATCTGGTACTGGGGATGGAGCAAGGGTGCTCTACCACTGAGCTACATGTCCAGCCCTATTTTGGGGGGGGGGTAGGGTGATACCAGGGACTCAACTCAGGGGCACTTGACCACTGAGCCACATCCCCAGCCCTATTTTGTATTTTATTTAGAGACAGGGTCTCACTGAGTTGCTTAGAGCCTCGCTTTTGCTGAGGCTGGCTTTGAACTCGCGATCCTCCTGCCTCAGTCTCCCAAGCTGCTGGGATTACAGGCGTGCGCCACTGCACCCAGCCCTTTCCATTTTTTATTTTGAGACAGGGTCTTCCTAAATTGCCCAGACTGGCCTTGAATTTGCAATCCTCTTTCTTTAACCTCCCAAGTAGCTGGGATTACAAGTGTGCACCCCACATCTAGCCAGCCTTTGCTTTAAAGATCTCAGCCCAGGACATGAGTCTGCAGTAGCCATTCCTCCTCATCTGGCAAGGACATTCCATTCTATCGTTCAAATCCCCACAGCCTCTGGACGAGGGGTTGGAGAAGACAAACCTTTCTCTGCTCCCCACCCTGAGTACAGATTTGTGGTGGGGGTACCCCAAAGTCCCCTCAAACCTTCTTCCTTACTCGTGTGTTCATTCCCTAGGATCATAGTCCTCTCTTCTGCCGTGGAGAGGCCTAGACAGGACCCTGCTGTCAGATTGCTTCCAGTCCAATCAGGGGAATGAGCCCTGGATTGTGGCTTGGCTTGGCTTCTGCTCATGAGCAGATCCTTGATGTGGTCCTCGGTGTGGTTACATGTATCCTTGGTGTACTTAGTAGACATTCTCACCCTTTCCAGATGTTTCTATGATGATTAGGACACAGAGGATAGATCCCATTGAGTTTCCTATCATTTGCATCATTTCTGGGGGTCCTCTGATCAACCCAGTTAGAAAGGCAGGGAGGTGTTTCTGTGACTGGCACTTAGCAGACAGAGTTCCACGGAAGGAAGCTACTCAGCTGGAAGGAGAACTTTCATTTCCTGCCTGTAAATCAGTGCTGCTGGCTCCATCGCCATCCTCTAGCTTGCTGTGCAGCTCCTTGAAGGCGGGGCCTGGTTCTACACAACGCTCTGTGTTACCTACATTTCGGCAGGCTGTGCTGGGAGACGTCTAACAAACAGCTCTCTGAGGACATAAATCCCTGATTTGTAGTGTTTGCCAACTTCCGATATGTCAATACCCGCACTGTGACTGATTTCAAGCTACCAAAGTGACATCAGTCACTTGCAAAATCCCTGGAAATATAATAATTGGCACGGATGAGCCAATATAAGCTAGTTCCATACACCAGTTTGCTGAGTGCCTTACATATAGTGGAGCTCAGAGATATTCAGTGAATTCAGAGGTTGTGAGAGTCTGGGGGTAGGAGAAGCCTGTCCCAGTTTATACTAAAGGATGGAAGGATCTATAGGGCTCAGTTTCTCCTGGACCTGCAGCTCCCCAGAGGTCAAGCAATGGCGCTGGTGGAGGTTTGTTTCTGGCAGAGAAGGGGAAAACAGATTTGGACCAGAAGGATTTGAAGAATGTGAATGAGAAAAAGAAGAGAAAGAAGACAGAGAGGGAGGAAAGAGAGGATGGAAAGAAAGGAAGTGAGGAGGAAAGGAAGGAGAAAGGAAGAGAAGGAGGCTCATAAGATAGGTATTGGCAGAGGGAGACTCTCCTGAGGGGGGCACCTCCATTCCAGTGCCTCGCACATAGTAGGTGCTCAGTCAGGATCGGTAGTAAAGACCCACTTGTGCCCTACTTCTGCATCTGTGCCTGACCTTTCCTCCCAATGAGCTTCTAAGATCCCTGAAAGCAGAAAGCACGTCACTCATTCTGTACCCGTGATATCACTGCCTCGTTCTCAAGTTCACAGACACGATTTCTAACTCTCACTATGACAATGTTGCAAGGAAACAACAGGCTCATCAAAATCAAGTACATTGTTCAGACTTGCACAGCCATTAAGCTCTGGGACCAGGATTCAAGGCCTCTCTGCTCTCCCACGCCACCTCTCAAGGGATCAGGAATCTTTCTGACAAATGAAAGGGGAATTCGTCTTCTTACCCAGAGACCTCCATTTCCCTTCTTTCCTACAGTGGCTGTTTTTTCACAGGAGCCCCAAGAAAAATGTAAGAACATTGGTACCTGCATTCTGCAAACCTCAGCCTTTGAGCCCTGAATATTGACCCACGGATGTCATGAAATAATGAGGCTTCATCAATACCCACTCAGTTCCAGAGAGCCCAGTGTAGACATGGGCTCAGGGAGAGAGCAAATCACTTCCAGACTTTGCCATGGTGAAGATTATGACGTATTGTTACTCATCAGCAACCCTAGAAATCTGGTTGTAGTGGCGCGTACCTATAATCCCAGTGACACTGGAGGCTGAGGCAGGAGGATTGCAAGTTCAAAGCCAGCCTCAGCAACTTAGAGAGGTCGTAAGCAACTTATCGAGATTCTGTCTCAAAATAAAAAATAAAATGGGCACGGTGGTGTCTGCCTGTCATCCCAGCTGTCCAGGAGGCTGAGAGAGGAGGATCATGAGTTTAAAGCCGGCCTCAGCAAAAGTGAGGCACTAAGCAACTCAGTGAGACCCTGTCTCTAAATAAAATACAAAATAGGGTTGGAATGTGGCTCAATGGTCGAGTTCCTTGAGTTCAATCCCTGGTATTACAAAAATAAATAAAATACAATAAAAAAATCTGGGGGTAGGTGCTATTGCCAGCCCCTCTTCACCAATGAGAGAAACCTGAGGCTCATGGAGGTTAAGGAATCTGCTCTACAGATGGAGGACCCCATCCCAAATGTTTGGTAGCAAAACTGTTCTGAAGTTCAGATTTTTTTTTCAGATTCTGAAATATTTGCATATATGGATTGAGATACCTTGGGGGTGGGGCCCAAGTTGGACCATGAAAGTCCTTTAGGTGTTACGCACACCTTAAACAGGTAATCACAAGGTAATTTTATCTAAAACGTTTAGTGTACCTGCATTTTGACTGTGATCCAGTGCACTGGGAAGTGGCAGGTATGCACTTTTCCACTTGTGGCCTCCTGTCGGTGCTCAAAGAGGTCTACATTTTGGAGCATTTCTGATTTCAGATCAGGGATCCTCCACCTGTATTGGCAGATCCCATGGCAAGGATTTGGGAACAGTTGGCTCACCTGGGAGGTGATCCTGGAAGAACAGTGAGCGATCAGGGAAGGGAGATGTTGCAGGCTCTGCCATGGACTGGTGGCTTCATCCTGCTGGAAGTCTTGTGAGGATCCATCTCTTCCCCACAAAGGGATGAGGAAGCTGAGCTATTTATCCATCAGTCACTCCCCTCTTGGGGGGATGCCATCTCTGTGGAAGTCAGTTTGCCCTGCTCAAGGACTGAGCAAGCTTCCTTGGTCCCAGCAAAAATCTTTGGGTCACAAAGCAGAGGCCCTGGGTGCTTGATGGGGGATCTGTCAGCAGAAACAGGGAGCTGCAGGTGAACTTGAAGGTGAGCTAGGGCAACATGGGGCATGCTTGCCCAAAGTCAGGCTGAGAGTTAAGGAGCCAAATTGAGATTCTAATGCATGTCTATTTCATGCCAAAACTCAGTTCCTTCCTGTGACACCAAACACTTAAGACAAATTTAGGAGGTAGAGGCCGGGCATGGTGGCGCACACCTGTAATCCAAGTGACTTGGGAGGCTGAGTCAGGAGGATTGCGAGTTCAAAGCCAGCCTCAGCAACTTAGCGAGGCCCTAAGCAACTCAGTGAGACCCTGTCTCTAAATAAAATACAAAATAGGGCTGCGGATGTGGCTCAGTGGCCAAGTGTCCCTGAGTTCAATCCCTGGTTCCAAAAAAAAAAAAAATTTAGGAGGTAGAATCCACAGACCTTGGAGATGGAATGGGTGGTCTGGTGAGAAGGAGCAAAGGCCCAAGATGAGGTCCAAGGTCCAGGCTGATTTGGGTGGACGGGGTTCAGTCATTGCCTGAGAAAAAAAGTGCAGAGCCCGGGGGGCTGAAGTGACTCCATGTTGGCAGGTGTAATTTAACTACTCAGGGCAGCTCCATTCTGGCCACATTGATTTCTTTTTGGGAACCCAATCTCTTTATTTTATAGCCCAAATCCAATAAGACCAACAGGAGGAGCAAGTACCCAAAAGCCTCATGGGAGAGAAATGATCTAAGAACACAGGTCTCCGTTGGGCCACCCAAACCTCTTTTGAATGGCTCAGAATAGCAAATTGTGCAAAACAAAACAAGACGTAACACACACACACAGCAGAAGTCGGGGATTCTGTTTCTCGAGGTTCCTTAGCCAAAGATGTCTCGGTACTGTTTTAAATGGTGCTGCCTGGTGAAGAGAAGACAGGCGTTTTCCTTTCATTCACACCCAAACAAAGCAGAGCCCTGGCCTAGGCCCTCGGGGACAGCCATTAGCGCAGGAGAACAGAGGGAAGGCAAAGCTGGGCCAAACTTTCAGTGTTGAAATGGTTTTGTTTGTTTGTCTCTTTCTTCTTCTTTTTCTTTTTCTTCTTTTTTAAAGCAATTTCTTTTTGGAAAAGCCATTGGATTGAAATCTGACTAGACTCTGTATCCAAATTACAAAAGGGAAAATTGAAATCAGAGGAAAAGCAATAAACAGATGTGACAGCTCCATTGACCTCCTTGCCCCATCCAGCTGACCCCTTGGTCATTGTCCTCATCTGCTTTCACCTGTCATTGCAGACTGGCACTTTGAGCTCTGGACCTGGAGAAACCCAGCTAGAAAGGACTTCAGGGGCCACCTAAGGGAACTCTGGCCTGTCTCGTTTGAGTGAGCAGACAACAGGCCCACAGAGCACACTGGGGCCCCCTGCATCAGGACCTCTGGCTCCAGAGTGACCTGTTCAGACAAGAGCTGAATACAGGCTGTCCACATGGATGCAAAGAGCTTGTCATTGGCCCTAAACAGAACCAGCTTCCCGTCCCAGCCCAGCAGGTTGCTGGCGGTGTGGCCCATGGCTGGTCACTCCACCGCCTACTGCCTCAGTTTCCTCACCTATCATAATGGGTTCTGATAGCACCTACCTCACAGGGGTTGTTGTTAGGGTTCCCAAACAAGAAGAAAGTAGCTCAGCACTTCTCAGACAACTTCCTCTCAGTATTCCTGGACACTCATGAAAGTTACTGAGTGCCCCAAAGACCTCACATTAGAAAATTCTAGAAGAGACATTCATGGGACATCAAAGTAATGACACCATCATGGATCATATATTCTCTGGAAAATTCTATTGTGCACTTAAGAAAGAATAAGAGCGAAAAATAATGCCTTAGTAATATTATGAAGGATGATTTAAAAAATATTTTTAGTGCTGGGGATCTAGCCCAGGGCCTTGTGCACGCCAAGTAAGTACTGGACCATTGAGCCACATCGCCAGCCCCTTAGGCAAGAGTTCTGATATTGCAGTTGCCCTGAAAGGGGCTCAGGGACTTTGAGAACCAATGTACCAATGCACGTGAAATTCTTAGTGCCTAATGCATGGCAGGCACTCAGTTCAGTGGGAAGGGCCTAGGGAGTGTCTTTGGACAGGTGTGTGGGCCTTGCAGACTTGAGGTTGTTGGGTGAATACCGGGTGGAGCACAAGGCGGAGGCCGCTGGCCAGGTCCTCAGTGTGCTGCTGTGGGGAAGACCAGCCGGAGCCAGACAGGCCACGAGGGCAGCAGGGAGGTGACTGTGGGCAAGACTTGCCAGCCTGCTGTTCAAGTTCCCGTTGCTACTCTGACGAGAGCGATTCATGCAGGTTAGGTGTGTGCACGTGAGTCACGTGAAGCACGCAGAAAAGAAGGAAGGAGGGAGAAAGGAAGGGAGAAAAGTAGGCAGCCGGCTGCAGGACTGGAGGGTCCTGGCAGAGCCCTGCTCCCTTGTCCCGGACAGCAGAGCCTTCACCATGTTTACCTCCAGAGTGGCTGCGAGGGCTAAAGGACGTGCCATCTGAAAGGGGACAAGTAAGCTGGGCATGGTGGCGCACGCCTGTAATCCAAGCGACTTGGGAGGCTGAGTCAGGAGGATCGCAAGTTCAAAGCCAGCCTCAGCAACTTAGCGAGGCCCTAAGCAACTCAGTGAGACCCTGTCTCTAAATAAATACAAAATAGGGCTGGGGATGTGGCTCAGTGGCCGAGTGTCCCTGAGTTCAATTCCTGGTTCCAAAAAAAATAAAAATAAAAATTAAAAATAAAAAAAAAAATGAAAGGGGACAAGTAACCCTGCTCAGGGAGAGGGTCTCTCTCAGTCTGTGCACTCGGGAGTGCGTCCAGGAAGCCAGGAGTCATCTGGCTCTTGTGGGGAGTGGCAGCTCCTGGACTCCAGGGGCTGGGACAGAAGAGCTGCTCACTTCCTTCTTTCCTCCCCGTCCCTCATCCTGAGGCAAATGCTGGCTCCCAGGAGGGGTGGGGCCGCAGCGTCTTTGTCATCAGTCAGGTGACTTGGTGGTCCCCAAAGGGAGAAGCCCACCTGGTCCTAGCAAGGGTGAGAAGTGCTGTCATCAGCACCTGATGCAGGCTCAGCAGCACAGGGAAAGGCCCAACCAAGGTCATTGGTGGCTGTTAGATGGTAGGTGGAGGCAGGGAAATGGGGAGCAAGAGCCCAACTCCCAAAGGCCAGAGTGACCTCACCGCGCTGCTGTTCAAGGCACTTCCTCCGTGGGCCACACTGCCATGAAGCACCAGGCTGTGTGTCCTGAGGTCAGCAAAATTGCCTGCCAAAGTAAGGATTTTAGGTTTTGCAGGCCACAGGGTCTTTGCACCTCAGCTCCTCAGTTGTAGCACAAAAACAGCAATGGATGATAAATAATTCAATGGGGGCCGCTGTTTTCCAGTGAAACTTTTTTTTTTTTTGGTGGTGCTGGGGATTTGAATCCAGGGCCTTGTGCTTCTGAGGCAAGCACTCTACCCACTGAGCTATATCCCCAGCCCTTCCAGTGAAACTTGAAACTGTATTTTTTAAAACGGGTGTCACATGCCAGGCACAGTGGTGCACACCTGTCATCCCAGCTTCTTGGGAGGCTGAGAAAGGAGGATTGTGAGTTCAAAGCCAGCCTCAGCAACTTAGCAAGACCCTAAGAAACTGAGCAAGACCCATCCCTAAATAAAATACAAAAAAGGGCTGGGGATGTGGCTCAGAGGTGAATCCCTAGTACCAACTAACAAACAAAGAAATAAAAATAGGTGTCAGATAAGTGTGGCCCACTATTCTGTTTGCCGAACCCTGACATATACTACTATTCTGGGGACAATGCTTCAACAGTAGTTTCCTCGACTCCAATCCGGAGTGAAGTAAACTGGCTCAGAGAAGTTAAGTAACTTGTACGAGGTTACACAGCAGTTAATGAGCAAACCAAAATGGAAACCTGGATTTGACCCCAACACTGACGCCTGTCATTCTGACTGGTCATCTGTCAGAATATACTTGGAGGAAGTCCTGCAGAAGGATTCTCAATACCCACATGAGACCTGAGAGCCCCGCCTTCCTGCCTGGGATGCTAAGGAAGTTAGAGACCACCAACTGTTGTCACTTAGACTCCATGTCTTGGGGGGGGGGTGTGGCCTGAGCTGAGGTGACAACCCAGGCACCGCCAGCATGACTGGGCTGGAAACAGGCCTTGGCACCAGCTCCCTGGCGCCCAGTTAAACTTTTGACTTTCCAAATTAGAGAAGTTGAAAGTTCTGCTGGGCACTTTTATTTATTTATTTTTTTAAGGGAAACATTTTTTTGTTGTTAATTATTTACCAGAAATGGCTCTCCCTGCCCCCACCCCCTGGAACTATCTTCCCTTCAGTTTCCCGCCTCACAAGAGGGAACACCACCTTAAGAGGTGCTCAGCGCTTCTCCTCCAGACAAAGGAAGGTGAGTGTGCTTGGGGCAGGCCGAGGGGGACTCTCAGGAGCACCTTCCTATTGGCCCAGCCCAGCTACCTGGCATCCCATCTATAATCCAGCAGTCGTTTCCTCCCACCCAGCCCATCTGTTATCTCCGTGCATTTATTGACTCTTTTACCCCAGAAGCTGCCTGGGATCAGGGTGGGGACAACTTGCAACCCATTGTCAGAGAGGTTAAATATTAAGTTGGGCTCAAAGTTTGCTCCTTCCCCTGCCCTTCCTCCCTCCCTGCCTCCTCCCTCAAATTCCCTTCTGGCCACACCTCCTTGCCAAAGCAGGAGGTGCTAATGATCTGATTTACATCTGTGTAAATCAGAGTCCAGGCACTAATGAGGCCAAGGCTAGCTGGCCAGGGCGTGGTGCTGGGCCACTGAGCGGAAGTCCTGCTGTTGATTGCCCAACACCAGCCCTGGCAGAGACACGTGAGCAGAACCCAAACCCTGCTACCAGGATGGAGGCGGCAGGGAAGGGGTTAAGTGAGGGGCCAGAGAGCCCCGTGCCACCACTGTTTCCTGGAAGCCCCTCTCTCTCCCATTCCCAGGGCACAGGAGCTTAGCCGGCACCATACATAATTGATGGCATCAGGAGGCCCCGTTTCCCCATGCTGGTAATGGCCCTGAATATTCACCTCATCACAGGCAAGGGCAAGGACCCTGGTCTGGGTCACTGAGGCTCCACCTCAGTCTAGCACTTTGGGGACAAAGCCACCCACTGCAGGAGCTGGCCATGGAGCAGGGGCTGTGGCACCCCAGTTGGCTTCCAGTCAGGCTGATGGGGACTGAGTTTCTTTTCCGCAGCCCGCTTAGTCACCGTGCGGCCTTGAGAGTTAGTCTACCTTCCCACGCCTTCTTTCCTGATCTGTAGGAGGTGGGAAGAATTCTACCTCTCTCCAACTACTGGGAAGATCACAGGAGCTCGTACACGTGAGCTTTGCAGGCTACCTGGCACCCAGGTGCTTGACCTTTTTTTAAATAATAAAAAAAATTTAATTGAAATGTACTTATTGCAAATATTTGTGGGATATAGTGTGATTTTGTGCGTGTGTGTTACTGAACCCAGGGCCTCATGCATGCTAGGAAAACACTCTACCACTGAACCGCATCCCCAGACCACAGTGTGGTGTTTTGATATGCGTATACTGTGTTTAATAATTTTATTCATTTATTGCTAAGCTGATGGCCCTAAAGGGAAATAGGAATGGCAAGGAGAAGAAAAGGATTTGGGTGAAAAGAGAGTTGAGAATTTAAAAAACCACCCACTCACAGGCCCATGCAGTGTGGAAGCCATCAGCAGCAGTCAGATTTGGGGCATGATCTTGTTTTAACCTCATGAGCTCAGTTTCCTCATCTGCTAAATGGGAGTGTGGGGGATGCTTATTTCCCTCCCTGTAGGTTGGAGGTGAGCTTCTTTTGAGGTAAGGAATGTGAAAGAACTTTGGAACCATAATCCCTTATGTGGTAGTTAATTTCATCTGTCAACATGACTGAGCTAGGAGATGCCCAGATAGCTGGTAAAACATTAGTTCTGGGCGTGTCTGTGAAGGTGTTTCCAGAAGAGATTAGCAGTGAATCAGCAGGCTAGACTGTGGAGAGGGGCACATTCACCCTCTTCTCTGTTTTTGGACATTGGAGCTCTTGATTCTTGGGCTTTCATTTTTCGACCAGAACTTATTATACATTAGGTCCCCAATTCTCGGCCTTTGGACTCAGATAAAATGATGCCCCTGGTTTTGCTGATTCTCCAGCTTGCAGAGAGCAGATTGTGGGATTTCTTGCCCCAGCATGGGGTGAGCCAAGGCTCACAGTCAATCAATCAATCAATCAATCAATCAATCAATCTTGGCCACCTTCCACGCAAACATCTCCTACTGGTTCTGTCCCCCTGACTAATACCTTCTACCAACGCAATTTGTAGAGGGTTAAGGACAGGAAGGTAGCGTCAACTGCAGCACATTCCTGATAGTGACGGCGCTGGTGACCCTAGTAACAGCACAAGCCAAAGTTCTGCAGGGACAAGAACTGCACCCCAGCAA
>JAJEJO010052108.1:23966-104338 GCA_020662805.1 Glaucomys volans | reverse complement strand
TCTGTGCATTTGGTGTCCTGTAAGCTTCTTGTAATTGATTTTCCATGTCATTCATCATATTAGATAAATTTTCTGATAATATTTCCTTGAATAGATTATTCATACCCTTGGTTTGTATCTCTGCGCCTTCCTCAATCCCAATTACTCTTAAATTTGGTCTTTTCATGATGTCCCATATTTCCTAACCATCTTCTCCGTTTGTTCGACTTTGTTTCCAAGATTAAATATTTTGTCTTCATTGTCTGAGGTTCTGTCTTCCAAGTGATCTATTCTGTTAATTATGCTTTCTATTGAGTTTTTAACTTGGTTTATTGTTTCCTTCATTTCCTTGTTTCCTTCAAGGATTTCTGTTTGTTTTTTTCTCAGAATTTCTATCTCTTTATTGAAGTGATTTTTTGCTTCCTGCAATTGCTCTATTAGCTGATTATTCATAGCCTGAATCTGCTCTCTCATCACATCATTCTTTTCTCGGATCACTTTAATTATGAACATTCTGAACTCCCTTTCTGTCATTCCTTCTACCATGCTGTCTTTGGGTTCTCTTGATATATCATCTAGGTTTAATTGGGACACTTTCTTCCCGTGTTTTCTCATGATGCTCGTGTATCTTCCCCTCTGTTGCTTTAGGGGTGCTTGATCAAGCGGTGACCCAAGAAAGGTGCTGTCCCACTACCTCCAGGTTGGGAATGATCAATGCTTCTGGGCAGAGGCAGCCTAGTGTTGATAGACAATTAGATACAGCAACGTGGTAGACTCCGGGCCTGGGTGTGGGCCTGGGCACTAGATCAAGTTGGGGTGGTGTCACAGAACTGTGCTCAGTGGTGGAGACACTGGGCTTGAGAGCCCAGGCTGACCTGAACTCCTTGCTGGGGGTTCAGGCGGTGGCAGGTGGTTGCTCTCTCCTGGGGACACTGTAAGCTGGCGCCAAAGGCCCTAAGCTCCCCGCCAGAGTCAGCAATCCCAGAGTCTCCCGGACGGACCCCTCCAGACGCCACTGGAGGCCCCAGGGAGCTGGAGACGGGCCCCCTCCTCCAGGGAAGCTGCCAGAATGGCACGGAAGTGTTCCAACTCCCCGCCAGAGTCACCGATCCCAGAGGCTCCTGGCTGGACCCCTCCAGACGCCGCTGGAGGCCCCAGGAAGCTGGAGACGGCCCCCTCCCACCAGGGAAGCTGCCAAAATGGCGCAGAGTAGTTCAAACTCCCCGCCGGAGCCAGCGATCCCAGAGGCTCCCGGCCGGACCTCTCCAGACACCGCTGGAGGCCCCAGGAAGCTGGAGATGGGCCCCCTCCGCCAGGGAAGCCGCCAAAATGGCGCGGAGTAGTTCCAACTCCCCACCAGAGTCAGCGATCCCAGAAGCTCCTGGCTGGACCTCTCCAGATGCCACTGGAGGCCCCAGGAAGCTGGAGATGGGCCCTCTCTGCCAGGGAAGCTGCCAAAATGGCGCGGAGTAGTTCCAACTCCCCACCGGAGTCAGCAATCCCAGAAGCTCCCAGCCAGACCTCTCCAGAAGTCAAGGCGAGGCCCCAGGTAGCCTGAGATACTCGGTCTCCACCTGGGAGGTTGCTGGCTGGTGCCGGACCTGCGGCCAGTGACTTCAAAGCCGCTGCTGGGGACCCGCACTCACTTGTTGGCTGGCGCAGACCCAGGTCAGTGGTTCCGAAGCAGCTGCAGGGTCCAGCGTTCCTGGATGGTAGCTGCCCGCGGCGGGGCCGAGCCCAGCCCGGCTGAGTTGGTTCTGGAGCGGCACCTGGGGACCCCTTATATGTGCTTTGAATATAAAATCTCGTTGAGAGCCATATTCCTGCTGTTTGAATCCCGAGCAAGTAGGAATCCACAGAGCAAGTAGGAATGCAGCCTTCCTCTAGCCCGCCATCTTGGATCTGCCGTAAATTACTATTTCTCTAATGAAACAATTTTTAAAAAAGAATTTTAGCTGCAATGCCAATGGAGGAGAAAATAATGCTCTATTAGAAATACTCAATAATTCAAATTAAGAAAAACAAAGGAGGAAAGGGAAAATGTGAAAAGTAAGACAAATAGAAAGTAGACAGCAAGTGATAGATTTAAGCCTAGATATATTAATAACTTTATTGATTATAAGTGAACTAAAGACTCCATTAAAATATAGATTATCAGATCAAATCAATGAAAAGCAAGACCAAATTATAAACTGGTTATAGGAGACAAACATTAGAAATGAAAAAATACACAACTCCATTACTACAGTAATTAGCATTCCTCAGTAATTGATTATTAGTACAATAGATGATTACCGCCTTGATCTGATAGGTATTGAATCCTCTTCCCCAAACTAAAAGATTATGCAATCTGGCACAGTGGCTCATGCCTGTAATCCCAACAGCTCGGGAGTCTGAGGCAGGATGTCAAGTTCAAAGCCAGCCTCAGCAACTTAACAAGTTCCTACCCAACTCAGGGAGACCCTGTGTCTAAATAAAATACAAAAAGTTCTGGGGATGTGGCTCAGTGGTTAAGTGCCCTTGTGTACAATCCCTGGTACCAAAAAGAAGAAGAAGAAGAAAAAAAAAAGAATATGCATTCTCTTCAAGGGTTCAATGGGAAAAATATACATAACGCACTTGTATAAGTAAAGAATGAAAGTCACAATCAATTATGTAAAAAAAAAAAAAGAAAAAAAGAAAATGAAACCTAAAGTACCCAGAAATAAAGCAGATATAGAAATCAGTGGGGTAGAAGACAGAAGAGCAATAAAGGTCAATGAAACCAGAAGCTGGTTCTTTGAATATATCAAGATAATTGATAAACCTCTAATCAGTCTGAACCAATAGAGAGGGAGATGGGGAGAAAGGGAGAGAAAACCCAAGTCAACATTATCAGAAAGGGAAACTGGGGACATCACTACAATTCCTACAGAGATTATTTTTCATCAAGTGGGATATTACAAATATCTTTATGTCAATAACTTTTATAACTTTAGATAAAATTAATAAATTCTTTGAAAAACATTAAATCCATAATCATAAGCTATCCCCCATAAAAACTCTCGGTCCAAGTGACTTCATCAGTGAGTTGTATCAAACATTTAGGAAGAAATAATATCAAGTTTAAACGAGAGGAACAAAACACACTTTTCAATTCTTCTCATGTGAAAAGAGTAACTGGTATGAAAACTATATGAGAACATAGTTTCTCAATTCATATAGTTCTCAACTATGTGATAAAATATTTTTGCCATAAAAAGAAATCAGAGACAAATATTCATAATCATATGCACAAAATATTTTAAAACATATTTCTAAAGTATTTTAAAGATATATTTCTAAAGTAAGCACATTACTTTAAAAATGATAACATATTATATTTAATTATGGTTTAGTCCTGTAATACAATATTGGTGTGACATTCAAAGACTGATTAACACTAACAAATTAAAAGAAAAACTTATATCATCATTTCAACAGATGCAAACTCTACTATTCGACAAATTCAATATTAATGAATTTTTTAAAAATTTACCCATACATGTTTTAAAAATTTATCTAAGAATGTTTATGTATTATTTTTAGTGATAGCAAAATATTGAAAACAATCTGTCAACAGAGCACTGGTGAAATAAATTATGTACATTCAGGGAATGAAGTATTCGACAGTCATAAGAAAAGAATGAAGAAATTAATTGTGTAGTAACATGTGCTGATCACCAAGATATCATATGAAGTGAAAGCACAAAGAAAAATGTGTTTAATAAAAGAGGAAGACATAGATAGATGGATTTATAGGTAGATCAATAGATAGATACACATTTATTTAATTATATATCCATAAAATCCTTGAAAGGATGCACCAAAAATGTTTAATGTCAGTTAATTGTAGAGAGGGGAACATGTTGACAGGGTAGCAACAAGAGAAGGGAGACTTTTTATTACAAAGCTTTCTCTTCCATTAGAATATTGAACCATCTCAATGTATCACCTAATCCCAAACTAAATCAAATTTAAATTCAAAAAGGAAGGATAGTAGAGTGAAACAGACATTATTATCTCATGTACATGTATGACTACATGACCAATGTGATCCTACAATATGTACAATCAGAAAAATGAGAAATTATACTCCATTTTTGTATGGTCTATCAAAATGTATAAATACATTCTAATGTCATGCACAACTAATTAGAACAAAGGACTTAAAATCAGATTACTACAGTGATGCAGCCACATCAGTGTTCACAGCTGCCCAATTCACAATAGCTAGATTGTGGAACCAACCTAGATGCCCTTCAATAGATGAATGGATCAAGAAACTGTGGTATATATACACAATGGAATATTACACAGCCATAAAGAAGAATAAAATTATGGCATTTGCAGGTAAATGGATGATGTTGGAGACTGTTATGTTAAGTGAGATTAGCCAATCCCAAAAACCCAAAGGCCAAATGGTCTCTCTGATAAGTGAATGATGATGCACAATGTGGGATGGAAGGGTGGCAAGAATGGAGGAAGGATAGATAGCATAGAGGGATGGGAGGGGAAGGGTCAGGGTGAGGGGGAGGTAATAATAACAGAATGTGTGACAGACATCATGGCCCTGTGTACATGAATGAATGCACAGATGGTGTGACTCTACTTTGTGTACACCCAGAGAAACAATAGCTGTACTCCATTTGTGTTCAATGAATCAAAAATTAAATAAATAAAAAAAATTTAAAAATAAATAAAATTTTTTTTAAAAAAACAGGAATCAAACAAACAAGAATAATTTAGAAATAAGTTAATATTTGATTTACCAAAAAGGATCATATTCAACATAAGAAAATATAAGAATATAATTGAACTATTTTACAATTTTTTAAAAAGTAAAGAAAAATCTCTTCTATAAATCACAGTCCTATATAGTTCTGTCTGTGTAGTTTGGTACATGGGGTGTCTTCCACTATTGTGCTTAGGATAGGATGAGATATGATAACAGAATCAGACTCTAAACAGGGGGATAGATCAGGGCAGTCAATGCCCCATCCCAAGTTCCACACCACAGTAAAGGCAATCCTCAGTTTACCTTAGCCAAACTTGAGGGCACTTTCACAGAAGACTGCCCAATAGGCCTGACTTAGGGATTCCCCTCCAACTCCCCTCTTTTCTTTCTGTCCATATAATCCTATCCTCGCCATGTAAACACAACTGTCTCGTACTCATTCCCCATCTAACCTCATTCTCTCTGATCCCTTGAAATCCCACTCCATGCATTCGAAGCAAGCAAAGAAGATGAAGTAGGATACCTAAGGAGATGGATAATGGAAAAGAGTTCCTTTGAGTGATTCTGGGATTGTAATCACCAAATTACAACATAATTTACAGGAGAAAAATCATTTCTATTTCCTATACAACTAGGGTAGAAATAAGACACTTTGAAAAATAGCTCATTTGTAAATTAAGGAATGTCTAGGTTTATACTCCCAAATGTAGGCACAAAGACAGGGTCATAACAAAATGAAAATCAAGGTTTTTGCAAGGATCAACATTTTTCTTAAAAATAAATTCTTACATTGAATCCAATTTATGAATGCTGTAAATAAATGACCAAAGTCTTTGCCAGTTAGTTTTTAGAGACTGTGGAAAATTTGAAAAAAAAAAAAAAAAAAAAGTTTGCCTGAGCTTCAAGAGAAAGCAGACAATTCTAAAGAGCTTCAAGTGGTGACTTCAAGTAGCTTTTTGTCCTTCTTTATACTGATATAAAAATATGTGAAACAGATGGTACTTTTGTCTATTTATAGGTTGTGTTGAAACTTGTTAAAGACAGTTTGGATCATGATTAAAAAGTCTTCCCACCTCTTAACTGAAACATACCACAAGGTTTTTCTTAGAAGGTGTTGGAGAGGAGCTAGTGGCTATAGTCGATGTCTCCTCCTTCTATGGTTAAAATGCCTAAAACCACCTCTGACCTTCTGTATGCAAGCAAATACACACAGAAAATCAAAGATAATGAGGAGACATAAGGACCAAAGAATCTTTGCAGCAGCTCAGAAAGCAAAGATGTGCAGGGGCAGGGCCACTTTGGGACACATTTGGCCAAGTTATGTTGGCAATGTTGTACCCAATGCTTTTTTCCTTGCAGGGAAAAAGAGCCTTCTCAAGCTAGCTCCCATAAAGGGCAGCTATTTAAAAAACACCCAGAAACCTTAGAGGACCCTAAGGAGATATTTGTAACCAGGTCCCTTGGCAGCTCTGGGAAGGGGCAAGTCAGGAACCTGGCTACTCAGGGCCAGGTTGTCTCAGTTGGCATCTCTGTTTTCTGGTTTCTGTGTCTTCAGCTCCTTTAGCTCCTCCTTCAGGCTCACTCTGCCTCTATTCCCTATTTACTCATCGTGAATACAGCAAAATGTGTCCCAAACAGACCCCCGCAGCCCTGACTCCACAGGACATTTCAGGTCCAGGCATTACCATCTCACTTCATCCCTGGCAGTCATTTATTAGCATAAATGTTCAAGAGTGAACATCTGATGTGCTGCAAAGTTGCCAATGGATTGTTGGACCTTGTGTGAGGTGGTTTTTCTCCATCAAGTCAGCTTCCAGGGTGGAGGTGACGGGGGAGAGCCATCCACTATGTGTACAGTGAGCACGCCTTTGAAAGTAGAGAGCACTGTTAGTAATTACACCAGAAACAGACATAAATCAGGATGGACACAGGCCAACAAAGCTCTGGGCCATTCTTGGTTCCAAGGACTATGAGGGGCATAGATTTTATAAAGCAGAAATAGATAAACAAGCAATGAAGGCTGTCTAGTACACTGCTCTGGTACATACTGCGCTTTTGTCTTACACACACACATTATTTTTTTCTTCAGAAATATACTCTAAGTATGGCTTGTCACACATACAACCACACAAATGCTCACCTCATACCTGGAGGGAAAAGACCTAACTACTGCCAATTCGTGTAAATGAGGGTCTTCTATCACCAGGCGATGCCTTTCCTCCTCTTGTCCTCTTTTCTCTCCAAGTCTTCACCAGTGGAATAAATTAGTGGTTCTCAAACTGGGACCCCTACCAGCATTATCAGATTCACCAGAAAATTCATGGAAATGAAAATTCTCAGGCCCTATCCCAGATCCCCTGAGTCACAACCTCTGGTGGTGGCTCTGTAATCTGTTTTAACAGACCCAACAGATAATTGATACATGCAAAAATAGGAGACTCACTAGAATAAACTCTAACATTTAACCACTACTAGCAAACTAGAAATAGAAATGAAATCATTTTGCCTAATAGAAACACTTTCCCTTCAAGATTTATGGGATCTTCTCAAAGCTTTAAAGAGAGTTAGCTTATATTTTATAGCTGAGATAAAGAAAGAAGGAGAGAGAGAAGTGGGGGGAGGAGAAGAAGAAAAGAAGGAGGAGGAGGAGGAGCAGAAAGGAGAGGAGGAAGAGGAGTAGCAGGAGGGGGAGGAGGAGGAGGAGGAGGAGGAGGAGGAGGAGGAGGAGGAGGAGGAGGAGGAGAAGGAGAAGGAGGAGAAGGAGAAGGAGAAGGAGAAGGAGAAGGAGAAAAGAAGAAAAGAAGAAGAAGAAAGAAGGGGCAGTAATGAGCCATTGTGTTGACTTAAGAAGAACAAAGACCAAGTCAGTTCTACATTTGATTTCCCTAGTTTTAATTTCTCACGAAATCTGGGTGTGTCCTCGCCTTAAGTTTTCTTCTGAGAAATTTCAATTTTTTTCTTATATTTCTATTAAATGTAGGACCTTACAAACCACTGGTCCCTACAGAAGATAATACACAAAAATCAATAATGGAAAAGTGGGTGGCACTGGAAACCTCACGTAGAGCACTTTGTATTGATCTCTGATATTGAGCAGATATTAACAGCCTTCAGAGGGAAAGTTAGTTTTGCAATGGTCTTTTCAATAGACCACGATGAGGCCTCTGAGTTACATGATGAATTAAATCAGTGAGCGCCATGGGCGTCAGTGTGTTGTCCCACTCCCCTGAAGGAGACTGTCCCTTGAGCAGCAGGCCAGCTATCCTTCTCATTGCTTGTCAGGAAAATTTCAGCTTTCACTCTTCCTTGTGGTCATCTTGAGACAGAAGTCAGGCAGCATGCCCTTATGAAGCAGTGTATTTTTCTTGTTAATGTGCATTTTATGGTCATGTATGGCCAGACTCCTTGCTGAGCTCATTTGAATCAGTCATAGTTCTTCAGTTGCTAGCCTGATTTTTTTTTTTTTTTTTTTTTGGCAACACACAACTTATATAAAACTTTAGTGAGCTGCTGCTAAATCTCATTTGGAAGTGTTCCAGGCTCTAAAAGCAATACCAGAGGTATTGCTGAAATTGTGGCTCAGTAGAAAACACCCACTTATCCACTTTTTTCTTATAATGGCCCTAGGTTCAGGGCCCTAATGGAATGGAGCAGATTACCTTTAATTCCCAATCTGTCTTTGCACAAAAAAAACCCTGAATTTACAGTACATTTAAACCGAGTGCCTGGGACCATGTAATGAGGAGAAAAGAGGATTTGGTGTACTGCCTGGAAGGGTGTCAGAGAGTCACCGTACCCTGACTCTACTCCACCAAATGTCACTGTTACAATTGTCATGATCTGCATTTTAAGATCTTGTCCTGCACAAGAAAATGCAATAGGTTCCATGATTCTTTCATTTGGTTTAAGTCCAATTTCTGTTCATTACAAGTAATACTACTATAACTATTCATGAATACATCATTTGGAGCATTCTGTTGGGGAGATGTTCACACACACACACACCCCTTTGTCTAGTTCCTCAGAAGGTCCCCTGCCTTCGTCTTTCTCTCTGATGGTTCCTGTCATTGCTGCTTATTGCCTGTCCTCGGTTAACATCCTCACTCTACTTCTCAGCTATTTGAGATAAAGAAAATGCTTTTGGAAACAAGCTGAAACTATCATTTTATCCCTCTATAAAACCACTGTTTACGTTCTTGCGGAATTTGGTTTCTACTTCTGTTTGCAAATTTTGTTGCTGCATATCTAAAAGAGTGTAATAAAACCAGAAAGGCAAAGAATGCACATGTTTGAGGTCAGCAATGGCAAAACAGATGTGGGCTGCTGGATCCCTGTTCTGACTCAGAGTAGCCATTTTTAGGTTCCGGTGGTTCTAACTGGGTTTCCAATTTCCAGTCCTCCTGCACATGGGTTTTCCTCGTCTGACTTTCCTCAAATCTTTCTTTTTTCCTTAGTTTAACCTTGTTTCTATCCTCTGTCAGGCTATCATGCTACATTTCTTGTTCTTTGTGGGCACAAAGCTCCTCTGTTTGCTTTAAGAAGCACAGCCTTCTGAGTTACAGCCAAGCAGGATTCTGGTCTCTCTATACGCTCTGAATAGTCTCCTTTTCTCTTCCTTTCCCCTATAATCTTTCCCTCTGAAGCTTTTTATATTCACCAATTCTTTCTTTATCACGCATATTTCTCTAGTTGGTCTGAATACCTACATTTTAAGTATGGTCTTTAATCTGTGGGTCTCTACAAGTTGGAACAAATCAATAGTTATAGAATGCCATTACTAACCAAAAACTAAGGATTATATTATTGCCATAAATGATCTGAGAAGTCGTCTAATCCAACTCCTTCTTTATTCAGATATAGATACTGAGATTCAGGATGGTTAGCTCTTTTCGTAGGTTAATTAGGATCAACTGCTGCAACAAACAGACCATAAAAATAGGAATGACTAAATGCCCTTCCTTTCCCAGTTATCAGTCCTGGGATATTATTTCATTTTTCTCTCCACTAATATCAGACCTAGACTGACAATGGTTATGTCTTCCTAAAAATGCTGATTTTAGGATCAGCCTGATGGCTACCATCCCAATTATCTTGAAGAGGAAAATAGCTGAGAGGGGCTGGGAATATAGCTCAGTTGGTAGAGTGCTTGCCTTGCATGCACAAGGCCCTGGGTTCAATCCCCAGTACCGCGAAAAAAAAAAATGAGCTAAGAGTACCACAATAGGGTGTGCTTAATAGTTGGAATTGGGCCATTACTGTCGAATATAGTCACCTGGCATACTTAACCAATTGCAAGGGTGACTGCCTGGCCACATATTTTGGGAGACACAAAGATCACTAGTCACATACTTAGCGGAAAGGTGTTCCTCCAATACAAGTGCTTATATGAGAATGATGTAGTCATTTTAAAAACATACATTTTAAGTAAAAAAGATGTATTCTTACTAAATGTATGGGAGAGGTTTACCACTTCCGAGGACTAGACGCCTGAACAAACATAATAACTAGCATCCCTGAATGCTCACCTGGTGGTCAGGTGCTTCTACATTCTTGCCTTCCTTTAACACCACAGAAACCCTATGGGGTCACCACCTTTGATTTCAGAGAGAGAGAAACTGAGGCTTAAACAACTTCGTCTGTTTTCTCTAAAAAGTCAAATTTACTAATATTTATTGATAATTAGAGAAAATATTTGAATTCAGTGATACTGATTATAACGTGGACTAGCTGCCTTTGATGAAAATAATTAACAAATCACAGAAGTCTATTATAAGCTAAGCTTGAGTATCACATTTTTAAATAATATAACAATATAACCAAATCCTCTTAAAGTGTTTTCATTTTTTAAAGTCTTTTATATGCATTAGTTAGTTTTCCACTGCTATAAAAATATCCTGAGTAGTCAACTTACAAGGAGAAAGGGTTAATTTCAACTCACTCTTTCAGAGGTTTCAGTCCTTGGTTGGTTGGCCCCTCTGCTTTAGGATCTGCTAGGCAGTTCACTGTGACTGGAACATATGGAGAAGAAAATTGCTCACTTCAGGAAAGCCAGAAAGCAAAGATAGAAAAAGAGAGAAGGAGTCTGAGTCTCAATATCCTCTTTAAGGGCATTCAAGATCCAGACTGTAGCCAGACACGTATTTAATACGAACCAACCCCACCACACTGTGTAGAAATATACATAGGCAAAATTCACTGACAAACATTTGAGATGGAGAGACACCTCTCAAAGTATAACTGTTTAGACAAAGAATAAAAAAATGCTTATTGATATATATATATATATAATATATAGATGCCATTTATTTTTTAAAGAAATACTAGCCCTTTCCTGCTGAAGTGCTTGGCTCTGCAGGAGAACTCAGGGTTGTGTAGAAGGGAGGCCCTCACTTCAACTGCCTGGAAGCATCTTGCCTGGAAGCCACTAACCATCACCCATCTGAAACATGACAAGGGTCCAATTTCACATCTGTGCCCATTCTGGCAGACCATGAGGTGACCTTCACAAAGGACATAACTGATATTCTCAATAAACAACCTATATAAACAAAAACTTTCTGGCCATATTTCTTTGCAAGGCTGCCCAATCCCTCCTTCCTACCTTTTCCTTTAGGGGTACAAATTGGTTTTATTTACTTGTTTTCCAAATCCACCTTTCCTCTTTGCTCCCACTTTCTCTATTTTTGTGCTATTTTTTAGTGTTTATATACACATCACAAAGAACTTCAACTTATTTGAAAAATGAGGTGAGAAGGAAGAAATAAAGGAAGGAAGGGATAAAGGAAGGATGGACAGATGGATGGATTGATGGATGGATGGAGTGAAGGAGTGATGGAAGGAAGGAAGGAGCACAAAAGGAGGGAAGTGTAGGAAAAGAAAAGAAGAAAGGAGGAAAAATAGCAATGATCTGGGCTAGAGATTTATTTTGTGCAGCTTTTCTCCTCTATGAATTTCTACCAGTTGTCACTAGCTCTTCTTCGGATGTATAAATTTTATCTCAAACCATTCAAACACACCCAGTAATCTATTGATTTTATTTTCTAGGAAACATTTCTCTAAGAGGCATTTGCGTAACAGATGTTCTGGGATTCTCTCTTTCTCTCTTGGGACAGAGCAACTGTTTTCTATATCCCAGTCTCCCTCATTTTTGGCTTATACCCTTGTTTTAGTGGAAAACAACCTTCAGCATATCTCTGAGAGACAGTTAATGGGTGGGAAAGTTTCAGAAACTGTTTATGTGCAAAAGTGTCTTATTCTATTCTCACACTTACTTGTTCATTTTTCAAGATACTGGTTGTAGGTTAGAAATTCTTTCTGTGTGAAAAATTGGAAGGTAGTTCTCCACTCTTATCAAAAGACAAACACCCACAATTCCATATATCACTAGAAATTGTCATTTATTTGACAGAGAATGATGTAAATGTAATAACCAAAATCTCATGGGTGTTAGAATTCCCAGGAGAATCCTCTTCCCAGCTAAATCTTCCTCTCTTAAGAAGGGGGAGTATTGGGCTGGGGATATAGCTCAGTTGGTAGAGTGCTTGCCTCACAAGCACAAGGCCCTGGGTTCAATCCCCAGCACCACAAAAAAAAAAAAAAAAAAAAAAAACAAGGGGAGTATTGATAATGACATCCCTGAAGAGATCCATCAAACTTGTATCAACCAGGAGCTGTTAGTACAGTAATATACATAAAGCCATGTCTTTATAATCACATGTACCTAAATTATCCCATTCAAGCAAGCATCCTGTGTGATGCTCTTTCCTATTGTACAGTAGCACGCCTGCACAAAAGCATCATTTTATTTCCTTAACTCCTTAAGGGGACCGGTCTTCTTCAGTATGCGTGAGCCTCATCAAGTCTTCTTATTCCCTTTGCCCTGTTAGCCAGTCACCCAAGATCTTGTCCCTTCTCTTTCTTGTCACATAGCTGCACTATATCTTCCAGTCTTTCTTGTAGTTATGATTGTCCCAATAATAATGCAATGTTCATGCAAGTCATGTATTTTCTTTCCTGATCAAAACTTTTTTTAAAAAGATTGTTTCCTGCATATTTTCTTTCTCTTTCGCCGACTGGTTATAGATGATGAGTATCCAAAGAATGGAAATCCCCAATATAAGAAAGATCCATAAGTGAATAAGTTGCTGAAAGTTCCTAAATTAATAAATATGGAAAAACTTCCTGTAACCACGATTATATACCTTAGCAAAAAATTATCTGTTTGAGCCACTGCTCAAACCTAGTGTGGCTCTATTCTATACTCTACCTGATGCATCTTAATACAGAGGCATGATGATTCTTGCTTTTTCTGCTTCCCTCCTTCCTTTAACTACCCCATCTATCTGTCCATCTGTCTGTTCTCCTTCTTCCTTCATTTATTTCTTTCATTTTCCTCTTTCAATTTCTTTCTTACTGTCCCCTTAACCCTAATCTTTTAGGATATTCTTGGGGTTTCCATTTTTCTGAAACTTCAGCATGATGTCCCTTAATAGATCAATCTTTATTCAGTGGATGAGGGTTCAGTGGATGCTTTTCCAATTTATTTCTAACAAATTATCTTGATTTATTTCATTTTTAATTTAATTTCCTTCATTTCTTTGTGTGCGTGTGTGTGTGTGTTGGGTGGTGGAGGGGGGGTACACCTGTTCATTCAATAGAATAACTAGGCCAGATTTCAGGACCCTTGAGGGCAGAGGCTATTCAGTTTGGGGCATCTATATCATTTAGCATCAGTCTTCTAAAAGATGTTTCTGTAAAAGCAAATCATTCCAGATTCTTTAGGGTTTCAAACTTGGGTATGCATTATGTTTAGTCACTTTCCTGAGCCTGTAGAACTTCTTCTGGAGGGGCACCCTTTCATATCCTTAGTATAGGAAGCAACATTAGTGGGAAGGGTGTTTTTCATCTTTACATCTAAGCACCTGGGAACTGCTTTATGGTTGTTACTTCTGCCTCCAAGAAAGAGCCAGGCTATTATGTGGGTAAGCAAAATAAAGCACTGAAAAAGGTAGCCAGATTGTGAACATATAAATTACAAAATCAAAGCCTACCTTCATAATCTCTACATTGTCTTCTGAAATTCATTTTTACTATAATCTTTTAAAATCTGTTTTATTAATAATTTGTGACTATGATAAAAAGATAGTCTAAGTAAATATCACTTTTTAAAAACAGATGTGTGTATTAATAAAAGTCTTTATGATATGGATAACAACCTTCCTGATTCTTTTTTTTTAAATTTTTTTAGTTGTTGATACACTTTTATTTTACTTATTTATATGTGGTGCTGAGAATCAAACCCAGTGCCTTACACACACTAAGCAAGCGCTTTACTGTTGAGCTACAACCCCAGCCCACATACCTTCCTGATTCTAACAGAATCTCCCTATTCATTACCCTGTAAAACTTTCATAATTATTTGTACATAAACCTGAATTTCCATTCTAGTCGAGAAGTTCCAATTATATGTATGTGTGCTCATGTGCATAACAAGATCAACCGTTTGTTTGACTCTCCTAAACTTTCTAATAGTTGATATTTTATTCCACAGAAATCACCATGTTTTATGGGTATAATTCTTATTTTAATTGATCCAATCTGCCTTCTCTGTCTCTAAAACTACTAACCTGAATACAGAGCTTTAACCTTTTTCAGTATTATGCTTGAGTGAACCTTGTATGAAGCAAAATGATTCTTGCACATGTAGAGATAAAGGAAATCCTCCCTGCAACCCAACCCCACAGGCAGTCTGCACAAGTGAAGGTTTGAGCCTTTAAGTCTGGCAATAGACAAAGTAGCAGGATTAAAAGCATACAAATTTATTTTTATTCATGGTTCATCACAAAAATATGACTACCAAATAACCCAATGATGCCCAAACACATGTCTTTATAGAGAAAAGGGAAATGGGAATATATCAATTTAGAGGGTTAATAAAGAATTTTTACAGGTGATTAATAGACCCATAGAACAGGTGATGTTCTGTGGCAAGTCCTCGGTGCTCCAGGTGTGGTGTCCGATTTTCAGACTCTTTCTCTGTGATTTGAGGTGAATATTCCTCAGTTAATGAAATTTTGGTAGGAGGATTAAAGGCAAAAGTGTTCCTTTTTGGTGGATCCACCTTTACGTAGATAGGGGAACTTCAGAGAAAAGTCTTATCCTGTGCTTGGAGATGGGGAGATGAGGGCAGGTCAGAGGACCTCAAAGAACATTTTTTGGTTTTCCATTTCCTTCAGCTCAAATGCTGAAACAGCATTTAAGGTACCATTTTCTGAGCCCTAACACACAACAACCACTGTAGGAAAATAAAGTGCATATGGCAAAAGTCCCACTTGCCCATTTCTTCTGCTCTATGAGACAAATGTATTTTCAGACAATTGGGACCCTTTGATTCAGTCCAGTACAGGGATCAGCACCATGATTAAGAGTGGAGGCCCTAGAGTTCCCCTACCTTGTTCCAAACCCCAGACCTACCAGTTCCTCACTCTCTGAGTCTGATATTCATCTGCAAATTAAAGATAATAGTAGTATCTACTTCACAGGTTGTTTGAAGATTTAACTAGTAAATCCACTTTAAAAGATGTCTGGCTCATATATAACACACTTAGTATTGCTTTTCTCCCCAGTTTTTTCTGGAATTTAATCACAAACATGTGACATGTATTTAATTGTTATTTTAGTAAGTATTCAGATTTTTCTCTTAAAATTATTGTCACTTATAAGAGAAAAAAAAATCAGAATTCATGCTCTAGCCGTGGAAATAAATAAATACAAGATAGGACTAATTAGACCTTTATTTTACTGTTCACCTCATGAACTATACATTCAATTCAATTAAAGTTATTTACAGGTAAATTCGAGAGTTGCTAACTGTAACATGCTTGGCATCTGTGAGGTGTTGTTTGGATAGTACAAACTGTACTTTCTCAACTGAAATTACTTCTACCTAATTATATACTGGGAAAACAAGAAAAGTTTGAATTAGTATGTTTTTTCAGGAAATTATTAGGCAGAAAATTGATCAATGTACTGTTTCACCGGTCTACAGGCACAGTTGTTTAGGATGTCCACTCTGGGCTGCTAAATGTAGCAACAGCCTTATAATTATTATCCAAGACTTCATCAAGACCTAGTTACCAAGAAAACATTTTGTGGAATAATCAACAATAAGAGAGAATAATAAATCCTCAGCATTTCCTTTGCCTGGAATTCTCTTCCTCCAGTTATCAGCATTTCCATGTTTAATGTTATTTCAGAGCTAGGCTCTCAGGGGTCACACTATTGAAAATTAAGATACCATCTTCTTCCTTGAACTCTTATCCCATATTTTAGATTGGCTTTTCTTCATAGCTCTTAAAATCACTGAAAATATTTAAAATTTATTTACAAGGGTTGAGATTTTGTTTTGTTCATTGTATTATCCCTAATTCTTACTAAATAGTTGGTGCTAAATAAATATCATTTAAGTGAACAAATCTTTCTACATGTTCAATATTATATGTACATATATATATATACACATTTATGATGCCATATGGCAATTTTCAATGTGTATATTAGTGAGGAATAATAAAAATGACTATGCAATCTGAATCCATGAAAATAAATATTAATATTCAACAATGAAAAATATGACCATTTGGCAATGTTCAAGATTTTTTCTTAAAATTATTAGACCTTTCTGTCAGTTGTAAATGTATAGGTATGTCAAAAAATAGTGAAACTAAGATGTATTTAGTGCATCATATTTAGTGCATGTATTTAGTGTTACCAGAGCTCTAGGGCAAAGGACAGAACTCTGGGAGGTCCCATTAGAATAGGCTCAGGCACCTATCCAAAAATGTCAATCAAAGAGATGTGCAGTGTTGAAGGGCAGGAAAGGAGCTTTAATCAGTGAGGCAATGCTACATAGACTGGATACAGGGATACAATAGCAAAGAACTGTTTTCACGGTGCTAAGCAAAACTTTGAAGTTTTATAGAAAAGGGGAACTGTTGTACCCAAAGAAAACAAAATCATCCAAGCTGATCACGTAAAGCCAAAAGAAGCCCTTATTTTAGCTGGCCATCGAGGACCTACCTTACGCCTAAAAGCGGGGTACCGGGAAATCGCTCGTTAATTCTGTTGTTGCCAACTTTTATAGGTCGTGGGAGGGATTAGGGTTGGGCTATAGGGAGGGGGGATTAGGGTGGGGCTGACTCTCTCCTGATGGCACTGGAGAATCTTTGGGGGAAGTATAACATTCCCTACTGGTCTTATCCACATTAACAAATCCTTGTTTAGGAAACTAGTGGTTTTTCAGTTTCCAACTCCCCAGACTCTGATGGGTTCCATCCCTCAGTTTGACCAGATTTCTTATTTTACACTAACTGCCTGTCCTTAATTAGGAACTTTTTACCGCTGTAAGGAGAGGAGGCGCCGACCACTCTTGCTGCTTTGAGCTGGAAGGGGGTGGAGTCTGGGGAAGCAGTTTGAAGTTCCTTTTAGAAATCTGGTCAATGAGGAGCAGAAGTCTGCTTGGGAAGAGCAGGTTGTAAAGACATCTGGAGTGGGTGCTTCTATGAGAGAGAAACAAAATGACATAAGTACCAAAATGAGATTAATACAGAATATCATGACATGGTAGACATCAATCTCTCACCAGGTGGAAGAACTGAGAAGTTGTTCCCATAACAAGGCCTATTAAAGGCTGGAGAGGTTGAGGCCTTTATTTGGGAACTTGAATTATCAGGTACATTTGCCTAAGAATCTCTCTTTTGTATCCTCCAGTCCTATTCTAGGGGCTAACACAAGTACATCTTAAGTTGCATTAAATTATTGTTTCTTTTAAATGCCCAAGAATGTCTATGGATGGTTTTAACTGTTTTGCTAAGTGTTTAAGATCAAGTTGGTCAAATTGACCTGTTCCTGTCTCTTAAGAGTCAGCTGAGTTCCCACAGGGTCTCTCTGGGGCACTCGAGAGCAGCTTCTTAGCTTTGCTCCTGTGCTTGGGTGGTGGCAGTTCCTGCATCTCAGCGGCTCCTTCATTCCAGCAGCCTCTGCATTCTGGGGTGGGCAGCAGCACTCCTCCTGGATTCTAGCAGCTCCAAGCCAGTGGCTTCTGCCTTGTGGACAGCTGACAGCTCTTTGCTTCCATTCATAGCAAAGAGAAGCTGGTCCCTGCTCACTATCATCAGCCCCAGGAGGGCAGGAGCCAAGCCTGTCTGGCCCACTGTTGCACCTCCTTGTTCTCAGCAATCTTTGCTGCATCTCCAACTCTGGGGGACAAGCCTGGAATGCATGGGTTATTGAGAAGCGTCCACTAAGACTGAGTTCTGTCCTGGACAGCTCCAAGCTCTGGTGGGAGTGGCATCTGGGCCCCAATGGCTTTTTTGCTCTGGCTGTGGCAGTTCCCGCAACCTGGAGGCCGATGGCAGCCAGTGTTGCCTCGGTTCTGGACACAGTGATGCCTTCTGTGCAACACAGAAACCAGGCGGTGTCTTTTGCCCACTGTCTACATGGATGAAAACTCTAGATTTCGGACAACAGAAGGCAGCAGTGTTGACCCGGAGTTGCAAAAGTTAGAGAAGCTCTCTCATTCCCTGGATGCAGGCTGACTCTGAGGGCAAGAACCAAAACTGGTTTTAGTGGCCCCTTTGTTTTAATCTCAATCCTTAAGTTTGATCTTAAACATCCAGCAAGCCAGTTTCACCAGTTACTATCTTGTCTATTTCATAGGTGATGGCCTAGTATTCTTCTTCAAAACATTAATTAGGTATCAGCTACAGAGCTCACAAGGAAAAATACAAAATAGAATTAACAATCTAATTTGTGTAATAGTCATCCTAAATCCTGCCTGAGTTATACATTATATTTCCTCTTTGATATCACAGTAATTCTACAACAGAAAACAATCTTTTGAATATAACTTTAAATGAGCTGAAACCAGACTTATTTTGGAAACATTCTGACTTGTAGCAGGGTGGGAGGCAGACCCTTATTTCAGGTAAGGCCTTTTACAATCTTAGGCAGAGTGTTCCAGGTTTGAAGTTATTTTTGCCCCCTCTTAGGACATCATTTTACACAGTTTACATGTATTGTTTCCTGAATCTATGTGAATAGTTGTTAACACAATATATTGCATTTAAAACAAATCAAGGAAAAGGCTAAGAGCTTTTAACTTTCCTTTTGTGTGGCAAAGTGACCAAATATTTTATGTTTCATGATATTAACCTTTAAACAAATCAGGCTCTCACTAACTTTAAATACATTTGCATTTAAAAAGTAACAAATTTACATATGCCCTATTGATAGCAGGTTCTGTTACAGAATATTAAATGATAATAATTAAGTCCCCAATAAAATTTGCCATTCCCACAAGCCTGAAACTACCAACACAGACAAGTCTAACCTGGAAAACAGCAGCCCAACAAATTCCCTGCTCTAAAGACCTGTGTACCCAGAAGACATGGACACATGAATATACAAAGAGCAATCAAACCTAGTTTTTCAAGAAAAAACCCTAGGCTCTGCAACATAGCACAATAACTTACCAGTTGTTTAACCACAATAAAGAATAAAACTTAAAGAAATCCTTGTCATTTTAGCCCATTAACATTTGACCTTAGGGGAAAACTTTAAACAGTTTCTAATTGATGGTCTCACATACATGTAACTACTTAGTTACACAAAAACTTGTTGGAATTTGCCCTTTACCTACACACAGATTTTCTTACCCAGAAATATTTTCCTTTTCCTTTTACTGAGTATATTTTCATACCTAGAACTTGCCACTTTTCCTTTCCCATCTGTTGACTCCTTCCTTGTTCATATTCTAAAACAACTCCTATGAAATTTCTGAATTTAGATAAATTATTAGTATTTCACTCTTAGTAACCTTGCTCTCAGGGATGATACAAAACAATTCCAAATCCCTTTATTTACCAATCCACGAAAACACCAATAATGCTAAAGCATGTCACCCCATGGAATTTATAGTGTAATATATTAACTCTAATTTACTTATTTTACTGTAATAACCAAGATCAGACAAGTATTTTGAATAGTATTTGCCATCTTTTTCCTGTGGAAAAGTCCTAAAAAAAATTGATATTACACATTTTATAGACATCAACATTTTTTTAATTGACCACCTAGAGATTTGTGAGGTTAGATATATTTTACCTTCATTTATTTACCGAATTTAAATTGAACCTTCTTAATCACGTGGATCAAATATACCTGGCTCCATTTTTTCTTTTAGTGCTATATTAATCTCTAATATCATGTACATGAATTTTGGACACAATATACACTTAAACAAAGGCCTTTTAAGTTTTTATCTCCATTGCAATTTAACAAGATATTCAAAAATCTAAGTTGAATAAAAATAGGGACTGACCAAAAGTTATGATCTCAAGTACTTGGCCGGCAGTTAGTTATTCTCAAATAAAACACTCTTTTGTTTTGTTTTTTTCCCCTTGGGTTGGAAATTGGTCTCCTACTGGGCTTTTTGCTTCCTCTATTGTCATTTCAATATAAGTTCTACTTGAGATTTGGTTCCAGCAGAAACCTGATATCTCAGGCACTTTAACCATTTTTATCAGGACAGCATTTGAATGCTTAAGAGCTCTGTAATGGGCTTTTGTTATTCTTCCTGGGTGGAGGCACATGTCATTTACATATTGTAAAACAATTCGCTGTGGGGGTGCTGTAACACTGGTGGGGGTTGGACCTGGTTTCTCCTCCCCCTTGGGAGGGTGAGAGGGCAGGTGCCCCCAGGCATTTTCTCCCTCCCTTGGCCCCTGGCTTTTGCAGAGTTACCTGAGTCTGGAGGGATTGGTAGCAGCACGAGCTGCATTTAAGTCTGGTCTGGCCTTGCCATCAAACCGGTGCAGCCTCTCCTAGTTCCCGAACTAGAGGACTCGGAATCTGAAAGGCAATGCTTAAGCCATAATCCAAATTTGAATGTAAGGCACCCTGTCCTGATGGTTTGGCCGCCCAATGCCCTGAGGGCCCCAATCAACCTCGAAAGTGGGCCATTTTGATTTACATCCATTAACAAAAGCTCTATAGTTAGGGGCACGTTCTTGGAAGTCCTGAAAAGATTCTAAAAAACAAGTTAGAACAGTGGGGCACGTGGTTGGCTGACTATGTCCCATAGTAGACTGTCCTGAAGAGATGCGACACAGAAAGCAAGGAAAAAAACACAGTGGTGAAGGCGACTCTGGACGCGAGTTGGGCCCTTCCCGTGGATCGCCCCACCTGCAGCGGGCGTCACTGTGCCCCGCCATGCGTGGGTGCTGTGCTGTGAGGCAGGCAGGCGGCAACAGCAACAGAACCCCCAACTCCCGGCAGGCGCACAACAGCGGGCAACATCATGGCATCCTGAGACTTCCCCCGGGGCACGCATCCCAGACTGGGCCCACACAGAGGTCCTACCAGACTCCACACAGAGGCCTACCAGACTAGGCCCAAGCCACAAACTGCAGTCGAGTAGACCAAGCCCCAGGCCGAGGCTATGCCGGTAGCCAGCCACATGGCGGCCGAGCCAAGCAGACCCCACGCGGCCCAGACCAGACTAACAAGACAAATACAGACAGACAACGACCAGAGTAGGTCCCACAGGGAGGCCTATTAGATGAGGCCACATAGGAGGCCTACCAGGTTAGGCCCCACGGGGAGGCCTATTGGACTGGGGCCCACACGGAGGCCGAGCAGACCGGCCCCTGATGGCAGCTACCTATCAGCAACCCATGTGGCCCAGACCAGACTTACACAATAAATACAGAGAGACAGACATCAGCTGACAAGATTAGGCCCCATGCGGCCTACCAGACTGGGCCCACGAGGGGGCCCACCAGACTGAACCCCACAGGGGGGCCCACCAGATTGAACCCACAAGGGGATTCACCAGACTAGGCCTCAGGAGGAGGCCTACCAGGAGCCAGGAGCGACGTCTCACCCTGACCTGGGACTGGTGTAAGCGACTGCGTCCAGTCTGATCACGTCCCCCAGATACAGATAGCTGACTCACCAATACAGGATACCAGGTGGCTTCATCCAGAAGGGTGTCCTGAAGATGGGCTGGGGTCCCCCCAAGAGTGAGGCTGAGGCACGTCTCTCAGGAGCTCCCCTCTACTCAGGGTGGGGGCTCCCAGGCAATCATCACAGGAGGCCAATTCAGGCGTGAGGGCTTGGAGTTATATCTCACTGGGACCTCCAAATGTTGTACCCAAAGAAAATAAAATCATCCAAGCCGATCACGTAAAGCCAAAAGAAGCCTTTACTTTAGCTGGCCAGCAACGACCTCCCTTATGCCTAAAAGCGGGGTGCTAGGAAATCGTGCATTAATTCTGTTGTTGCCAACTTTTATGGGTCGCGGGAGAGATTAGGGTTGAGCTATAGGGAGGGGGGATTTAGGGTGGGGCTGACTCTCTCCTGATGGCACTGGAGAATCTTTTTGGGAAGTATAACAGAACAAAGGTAAGGGTTGGGAACTTGCACAGCTGGTAGAGTAGGTCATCTGGTCATCTTGGTCAAGTGTTTTCGTCAGGGTTCTCTAGAGGAACAGAATCAACAGGAAGTATGATTATAAAAATGGGATTTATTAGATTGACTTACACGACCAGAAGAAGCTGGATAGTCCACAATAGCCATCTGCAGGCTAGGGAGCTGGAAGAACCAGTAACTGTGCAGTCCAAGGGGTGAAGCCCCAGAACAGGAAGGATCAACAGTGCTACCCTAGTCCGAGACTAACACTTCTGGGAACTACCTGGAGAATCACTGGCAGAGTCCGCTTTGGAAGAGTGAAGAAGCGAGAGTCCAATAACTTCAGAGGATCGAAGCAGCGATCAAGAACCCGTTCAAGAAGAGCCAAGCTTGCATCCTCGTTCTTCTAATTCTTATTCCATCCTATTGGGCGGTGCTGCCCACGCTTAGGGAGGGTCTCCACTTCAGTTCACTATCCCACATTCCAGTCATTCCTAGACTCACCCTCACTGACACAGCCAGAAGCCTCTTAATCATGGCCATCTCTTAATCTAATCAAACTGACAATTCAAATTAACCATCACATCAAGCTATGGTCTGATGGGTCTTTGTTTTGTGACTGGTTCTATGAAGCAGTGGGGAGGTTATCACCACTTGAAGGGGTAGTTCTCTTCCCATGGCGAGATGATTGCTCCTGCTTAGGGGGATCAGCCTCAGTTCATGGGGTAATTGCTCCTACTTAGGGAGGCAATCTCATCATGGGGTGATTTGTTCTGTGGGTCTTGCTCTGCTTTGGGTAGTTTCAGTCCCTTGACAAAAATGATGCTTATCGATCAGACCTGTTGTTCCTAGAACCCAAGGTAACTGTGGAACAAAGTGTCACAGGATAAAAATAAAGAGGCAGTGGGCTGGGAATATAGCTCAGTTGGTAGAGTGCTTGTCTCGCAAGCATAAGGCCCTGGGTTCAATTCCCAGCACTGCAAAAAAAAAAAGAAGAAAGAAAAATAAAGAGGCAAATGGAGTCAGAGAGGGACAACATGGAGTTGGTTAGGTCAGTGAGTAGGCCCTCCTTCAAAAGCAACTCCTCCAAAAGCAATGTGAACATTTATGTTTAACATGCTTTTTTTGAAAAAACTTATGCAGAATAGTTTGAACGGTGCTCACTTTCTTCTCACTGTGTAACTTACAATAGGGAGTGAACATCTACACCTTGGTAAACTATCATACTCTTTTCTGAATTTGAATCAGCTTCTAACATTTTACCTGCAGTGCTTTCAACAAAACAACCTCTGAGAATCTCTTAAATGGAAGGTGTTTTGTTTTGTTTTGTTTTGTTTTCTAATGTTACTTCTCCTGGAGCTTCGAAACCTTTTCATCACAACAGCTTTCTACACTATGTTGATGAGCTCACTTTCACTGAATTCCTCCAGCTACCTAAGGTGAGCCTCTAGAACTGGCAGAATCAACATCCCCATGGTCAGTGCTGGAGTTTGGGTCTTGAGTGTACCCCAAAGGTCCACTGGGAGATATTATAACCTTTAAGAGATGGAAAGGAATTTAAGTCACTGGGGACATTCAACTGAAGTAGATATCAGGACCCTGCTCTTCCTCTTTCTCATTGCTTTCCAGCTACCATAAGATGAGAAGTTTTGTTCCACTACATGCTTCCTGCCTTGTGTTCTGCCTTACCACAGGTCCATGGAGGGTCAAGTGACCATAGACTAAAATCTCTGAAACCATGAGCCAAAATAAAATATTCTTCCTGTTAAGCTCACTTATTCAGGTGCTTTGTCATAGCAATGGAAAGCTGACTAATACAATCAGCTATTTAACTCTATTTGCATTTGATTTGTATCCCACAAAATTATTTGCACAAGACAGTGGAAGCTCCTGCCATACTGCATGGATTTTACCTGCTTTTACCTCCCGTCATAATGCTTAAATGTTTTCCGTTGCATGCTCTATGCTACATTGCTCCCAAAACTCAGCTAAAATAGTTACAAAACCTCCAGTTTCAGCATCAACACACTATCTCAAATTTCATGTAAGAAATTTTAAGTGTTAAAACAACTTTTTGGTTCATAGGCTGGATTAATAAAGTTGTATTTTGTGGTAAAAATCAAAGTTTCACATTATCAAGTTCCCAAAGATTCAGGACAATGGTAGTATCCTTTAAAAGTTAACTACTTTGTCTATGTTTCTCTCAAATGCCAGAAAAACAGAAGATGACCCACCTACCTGCTTTGCTTTCTGTGTGTGAACTGAATAGCAGGTGAGGTGGCCAATCACTGACAGACTTGGAAAGAAGTGATGTGGAGGTCACTGACCTTGATTAGCATCTACTATTTACATAGTCATTTATGGACCAGTATTCTAGCAGTAAAGTTTGTACTATATGCAGTTACCCAGTTAACATCTGTGGTCACTGAAATATGAACTGTGTTCTTGAGGGATGGGTGTCTTGAGGGATGTAAGTGAAATTCATGCAAGTCAAGTCATACAATGAGAGGAATTCTGATACACCTCTATGAAAGTACCTATTTTCAGAATCTAAATGTGTATGGTCCCGAAACTGGCACAGAGCAACTTAAGGAAGTGTATGAGCAAATATTATAAAACGAGGCAAATGAGAGCAGAACCAGAAAGAAGGAAGGAGAATAAAGGAGAAATTCAGTCAAGTGTCTCAGTAAGGAACTAGAATTTGCCTAAGATCGCATTCTTCAGTTAATTTAAGGAATTTGGGGGCATAAACCAGGAAGTCCATGGTGAGTCATCAGGTTCCAGCATTAAGAGACTATCTCAAAGAACAGTTTGAGACTAACCCAGAAGGTTCAGCTTGATTTCCATCAGAAAAGCTGCATTTAGATAAACATCCAGCGGAGCCAAGGGGACTACAGCCCCCAGAGTTCCCACTTCCCAGAGAGTAATCAGTATAACCTGCCGTGTCTGGATGGTATGAAGTGGGAAATCCACACAGGAACTGAGAACAAAATCCAGGCCATAGGTAGGCTAACAAATAGTTCTCAGGGAAAGGAACAACATATTTTATTTTGCTTGCCAAGGCTCACACATAGCCACTAACCTCCATCTAACCTCCAACCATACCCACCGTATCCTCCATGGAGATCTGTCCTTATCTCCATAAAGCTATAAACACAGCTTTCCAGCCTTATAATGGGCATTGAGTTTCTCAAACTCTTGCCTTCTTCCCAGCTTTGTCAAAACCAATCCTTGGGCCCCTGCACAGCCTTGCTTTCCAGTTGGTGAAGGAAAGTTTTGTTGCCTCACAGCCCTGGATCCAGTCCCAGACAAATCTTTCTTGAAGATAGATTTCTCCATCTCTCTTTCTCTTTTCTTGAAGATAACAATGTTCATTACATACCACTCCCAGGCATGCTTCCTTTTCCATAACTATTTTCCATTTCTAATCTATCAGTTGGAGAGGTCCCCAACACATCTTTGATTACTTATTTGGAGTATTTTTTTCCCAACTAGAAAATGTATTTAGTTCTTATTCCAGAGCGTGGAGTCAATTATTCTTGTTTACCTTTTTTCAATCTTCACACATTTTCAGCACCTACCAGATATTGTACATCGACTCTTCAGCAAGTACAACCCATTTCACTTTTAAATTAAGAATGTATCGATGCACACAATGCCATGTTGCTAACAGCCCTTACAAAATTGTACTTAATATAAGACTTATTTGTGTGTACCTGTAATTTGTTTTTTCCTTGACTACAAGTTTGCCTGCAAGATTTCTTTTCATCACCTTGAAATAAGTTTTTTGCTTTCATAACACACTTGATTTGGCATCACTATCTTGATTGTGGGCACATTTCAAATTTTTCTTGCATATGAAACAACCAGAAAGGTATCCTTTGGAGGCCTCTTGACCATAGTCATTTATCACTGTAGTTTACTTGACACAGGATAATAAAATTGGCCACTTGGAAGCCACTCCAAGGGTTACCAAGGGTGGGGTAGAGATACTAGGAATTCTAAATATGAGGTACCTTTTACTTAGCAAAATATGATATTATTAGGCAAAATGCAGAAGTGACCTCAAACAGTGGCTGTGACCACAAACTTCAAAACAAACAGATCAAGTTTCCCCTTGGGACTTGAGCAATTCAAAAGTCCATCCACACAGAAACTCTTCCAAATACAGGTTGATCTTAGGCCAAGATTCTTATAAATCACTTTTGCATAGGAAACTCTAAAAGTGTTATTAAATAGCAGCTATTCCAACTCCACCCCACAGAGATTCTCAATCAATTGGTTTGTGAATGTCCAGAAATCTGGGAGCCACCTCTATTTTAAGTCTTGCCTCCTAAATTGATCTACTGCAAAATGTGAAAATATTTTCAATGCTAAAGAGCAAGCATTACTGATCCTATTTAAAGATGAATTAGGAAGAGTGCTAAAGGACAGCTCTGTTTCCTGAGTTGTAGGGTATGTTTCAGAGATGCTTTGGGATAAATGACAACAGTGGTTCTCCATCTTTAGTGTGCATCAGATTTACTGGGAGGTTTTAAAAACACTGATTGTCGACCCCCAACTCAAAGTGTCCTATTGCATGGTCTGGGTGGGCAACAGAAATTGTATTTCTAATAAGTTACCAAGAGTTAGTTATATGGTTTGGATTTTATATGTCCCCAAAGGCCCATATGCTAAAGGCTTGGTTGCCAGACTAAACTATTCAGAGGTCATGGAAGTTTAAGGCGGTGGGGCCTAGTGGAAAGAAGGAAGGTCACTAGTGGTATGCCCTCAGGCCCTTCCATATTCTGTGTGTGTGTATGTGTGTGTGTGTGTGTGTGTGTGTGTGTGTGTTTCCTAGCCTCTAAGAGGCAGCTTTACTCTACCACATGCTCCCTTCTATGATGGATGCTCTGCTTTGCCATGGGCCCAAAAGGAGAGTCAAGTGACCATGGCCTGAAACCTCTGAAACTATGAGCCAAAGTAAATCTTTCTTCATTTTAAGTTGTTTATCTCAGTATTTTGCCTTAGCAATGGGAAGCTGACTAACACATTACTACTGGCCTGGGTACCTCACTTTGAGAACTACCGTGTATAAGATATGCCTAGGTTAGTTTACCTGTTGACTTTATGGTAACAACAGCTTAAAAACCAAGAGGTCTATGGATATTATTTGAGGGCCCATTATATGCTGGTTGGGCCCTATGCACTGGTAATACAATGGTGAAACTGACTGCATCCATTTGACATAAAAAACTAACCCATGTTGTGTTTGAGAACCATTCTACTGCATACATGAAAACTTGTGAGTCATAGGGTCTGACAAAGAGATTTCCAATGATTGCTTTCTATTTCCAAAAGGGTTACAATATAGATGGCGATTATCACACATTCCTTCTCTTGGGATACCACAGCTTTTCCAGAGCAACATAAAAGACGTGAGAATTTTCCAAAATAGAAAGATAATATGACATCAGACAAGCAATTTCTTTTAAAGTATGTATTCTCAAAAGCCTCAACTAGAGGAGGTGCTTATAGTAAATTCATTCTGCATTTCATTCTTACTCTTCCAGGAAAATGGTTCTTATCACTCAGAGATAAGCTCAGGGACATGCAGAATACCCTTTGGGAAGACTGTGACTGGGCTCCTGGGAGTATATTCCATGCAGGCTCTACCTGAACAACCGAAATGCTCCAACCCAAGTGTGAATCAGTGTTCAGGAGATGTTTAACATATTTCAAAGAAATCAGGCCACTGGAAGAACTTTGAAGGTATATTACGAAGCTCCTTGATTTTCAGTGAAATTATGTCCCAATAAACTCATTGTCAGTTGAAATTATAGTAAGTAAAAAGTACATTAAACATACCTAATTTATAGAGCATCATAACTTAGCAGCATAGTACACTGTAGAAGAGCAGTTTACCCCTATCATGTAACTGATTGGGAGCTGTGGGAATGACCTACCACCACCTATCACTAAACAAACAGCAGATCAAAATTCAAAGTAGGGTTTCTGCTGCAGGTATATTGCTTTTGCACATTGCAAAGTAAAAAAATCATAAGTTGAACCATTGCAAATGGAGGACCATCTGTATTAGAGTTATAATATATGAAGCATGAACTCTGTGTCAAGCATTCTAGGTGCTTGAACTGCAGTCTAGGTTATTGTCATTAACACCAAAGTAAAACTTTTAATAGACAGGTGACCTTGAGCTAGTCACTTGGTCTCTATGCTTCTGTCTTATCATCTACAAGATGGAAATAGCAAAGCCTATCTTACAAGGATATTGTCATAAATGAGTTGTTATGTGCAAAGCACTGAGAACAACACTTGGCCTGCATTGAGTACCCTGTGTAAAATGAATTTTTTTTTTTTTTACAAACTCTGTACTTTAATCCCAGCAACATTAAGGCATAGCACTATTGCTAAATCTATTGTAAAGTGGAGGAAACTGAAGTATGGAGAAGTTAGGCAACTCTCCCAAAGCAACAAGGTAAGTGGTAGAACTACTCCTATGAACTCATGCAGTCTGACCTTGGAACTGATTTTCTTAATCACAGTGCATACTGCCTTTGAGAGAATTGATTTTTGAGAAGACAGGGCTCATAATACATATTTTACTGGAGCATATAACTCAATTGCAAGTCATGTACTTGAAAAATATTTCTAGCAGATTCACATTCTCTCTAGACCAATGAGGAAGTTAAGCCCTTGTGTTAATTATTTTTTTCATACCTGAAGTCTCTGAAGGGAACAGTGCAGTTTAATAGAAGGAATATTTACTTTAAGTCTGACAGATCTGCCTAGCTCTGCAGCTACTTGTAGGCAAGTTATATCTGTACTCTCTGAGCATAGCTTATCTTCAGCAAAATATTGGCCGTGGTATTGACCACATGCCATTGTTTTGTGAGTTAAATGAAATAGTATGTGTAAAGCGCCTAACCCAATCCCCATGTTCATGATGGATATTTTGAAAACATCAATTCCTTCCTCCTCTTAAAATTACATACTAGGATAATTCCAGTTGTAAAAATAACTTTCTTCTTCCCACAATTATGTCTCTTTCATAGAGAAGAAAGCACATGGAAGTTTTTCATATATAATCTAATAGCCAAAGTGAGGCTGGATCTGGGGAGAGACTGTCCTATTGACTGTTCTGATGGGACTCCTGCCTTTGTCCATAGGCTGAAGTCAACAGAAGGAGAGCAAAGGATGGCAACGAGGCCCTTCCTTCCCCTTCCACGCAAGGAGCACAGAGAAAAAGCTCACTGAATTTATGTTAGTTTGCCTTTAACTTGCTCCTTAAGTGCTTGGAACTTTGAGTGTTTTCCTCATTTTAATCTCATTTTGAATTATTATAATTTTATTTTATTTATGAGTGTAAACATTTCACACCTACAGAAAATTGTACAAGAGCCATTGACTTTGTAGCAGCACAAGATAAACTAGAATTTAGAGAATTGGAAGTGAGAAAAAATGAGCAATGATGTGATCTACATTTTAAATAAGTCAGTATATATTACTGCTTCTTCCTTTGGTACTTTGAATTAGAGCTAGGATCTTGTGCATGCTAAGAACATTCTCTACCACCAAGCTACACCCCAGCCTTTATTTTCCTTCCTAATGAAGGATCCAACTGATCTGATGTAGCCAGAACCAGTTGTGTGTATGTACATAAACATGCATATGTATACAAACATGCTCATGAATACATGCACCCTAACACAAAAATTAAGTAATCTGTTACAAAGAGTTGAACTTTTCAACATAGTTAAGTTGGTAAAGCATCTTCTATAAGGTGCTTTCTCTTGTCTTCATGTCCACAGCTGAGCTTGAAGTTCATTGCACAAGCATTTGGGAAAGAAAGATGGATGTAAACTGTGACTAGGACACTTTAGAACCCAAGTGCCTGAATAGAGTCCTTGAAGGTTATTTGAAACCTAAGTCAGTTAGTGCTGTTTCCGGCCTTGGTGACATCAGGTGTCCTGCAGAACCCAGATCTTCACACAGCCAGTTCAGGAGACAGAGAAGCTGAAGAAGGATCCAGGAGAACATGAACTAGTTGCAGGCCTGGCTTAGAAGATAGTCATAATGTATGTGACTTATCAAATGGCTGCTGCTTCACCTTCCATCCTTCAAATATTCCACAAGAAATTCTCTTATGTCCCAATATAACCAGAATCATATAGAAAAGGGAATTCTGATAAATATAGCTTAGCTTGGACAAGTTGATACGCTATTAATGAACATTTTTTGAAAAATCTTCAAGATCACCTAATTAAATAACAAACATCTAATACCTTGCACAGTTTCTTTAGTTAACAATCTGAGAGTGGCTTAGGAAAGTGGTTCTGGATCAGGGCCTCATGTGAAGTTAATTAATTGTGCCCAAAGCCATCTGAAGACTTGACTAGGTTGGAGGGTCTACTACCAAGTTCATTCATGTAGATGTTGCCAGAGGCTTCAGTTCCTTACCAGTTGAGATTCTCCATAGGGCAGAGTAATAGCCGGTTTCCTGGGAAGTGAGAGATGAGAAAGGAGGTGAGGGTGGGGAGACGGAAGACAGTGTCTTCAATTACTCTCTTACCACTTCTGCCATAGTCTGTTGGTCACACTGATACAATGTGGGAGAGGACTACAAGAATGTGAATACCAAGAGGTGAGGTTCTCCATGGAAATGTCAAGAGGTAAGGGTTCTTGGGGAACGTGTTAGAGCCTGTCTGTTACAATGTCAAATTCACGAATTCAGCTCTACCCTGAAAATGGCTTCAATTTCAGGTAGGATATTGGTTCACTTCTGACTGGGGAGTCCTGTCTTTGTACAACCTCTTCGATGAACTCCATCCACTTCTCTGGAAATGACTTTAGTAGCAACACTCTTCTTTAGTATTGGACTTTACCTTTTACAGCTCATTTTCACAAACATTGTCAGATTTGAGCCTCACACAGATATAAGAAGACAAAGCTGGGCCACAGCTGTATGTCATTCTGCTTCCAAGGTCAAGGTTATTTTTACTATTCTGCAGCCAACTTTATAGCATTTGCCTTGTCAAAATAACCATTCTGTATTACCTAATATTAACTGAAATACTTATAGTCAAATGGCAGAGTTCAAAAAAGTACTTTTTCCTGTCTCTCATTACAAGTAATTTTTCTATTGTCTGGTGAGATATCTTCAGCATGATTTTCCATATTTATCATTGTAAAACCTCTGACATGTTTTATGCTAGTAAGTATTTTTATATCTATGAAGTATATAGGGCCTAGTTTTCTCAACTACAAAACAGCATGCCAAAAATAATCACATATTTTTTTACTGTTTTCATACCTCTTCTTTTAAGCTAGTGATTCACTGTTTAAATTATTTCTTGGATGTAAATGAGACAATTTTAAGTGACAAATTACTCTTCCAATTATACCTGCTATTATTTAGTTCTTGATAAAATCTTTATAACTGCAAAGGAGCTGCTCTGAATCACGGAATCATGGTTGGACTTCCCAATCCCAGCCTCTTTTTCTACTTGGTGAACTGACCTGGTATTAAAAAGTGAGTTAAAAAGGAAGTTTAATGCTGTTTCTTCTCTGTTGTGAATCTTGAGTTTTCTAAGGTCCCAATTCCCCCTTCTCCTCATCCAGACCCCACCGCCTCCCCAGAACTCACCACAACCAAATTTGTCTTTAAAATAAAATAAAGATGTCTCCATCCCCAAAAGGTAAAAAGATCCCCAAAGCACTTCATATTATACCAAAAATGCAACCTCCTATCCCTGTCAGGAGGAAAAAGAGATTAAAATTCAGGAATTTTGAAGAATAATGTTTTTTTGTCCCAACTTCAAACCCCACCTCCACTCTGCTACAGATGAGGTTTGAACCTGAGCTGCCAGGTGGAGCTTCTTTTGACCTTTCCAGTATTTTCCTGTTTACTTGTTTAGCCATTGTTCAGCCAAATGCTGTTTCTAAAGCAACTTGTTAACTTCTAACTGGTTGTAGAAAACTGAATTCTTGACACCAACCTCCAAACTTTCTTGAAGTTTGGATAGAGAAAGCTCCCTTTGCATTTTGAGGATTTCATAAAACATATTTTTATGGACCCATTAAATTGTTTATCCTAAGATATATCTTCACACACCAATTTATTCAAGTGACATTAACAGTGTCTATCTTGTTCAATTGTGATTATCTACCTACATGACTCTTTTCCCTCCAATTTTATTTCCAGAGGGTAGGAAAGGGTCAGTCACATCATATTCATTTCATAATCAATGTATTGAATAAATGGCCAAGGTCTGATTCAAATTGCTAGATAAATCAGTCTAAACTTCAGCTAAAAGATGAAACTGTTTGCATTCCCTGGTAATCATGGAAATACAGTGCCGTCTTTGGACTTTGACAATACTCTCTCTAAAAAATGTGAATGGGGAAAGTATTTTTACAGCATTAATTTAAATACAAATTAGATATTTTAGACAGATAGATATACCTAAAAAAATGAATCTCCTTCCATAAATTAGAAGAAATGAAATGTACTTAGGGTTACTGGGGCTAACTAAGATCAATACATAGAACATCAGCAGTAATATATTACTGCTATTTATACCCAAGAAGCAAAATAGGTTAATAAGGTCTACAAAAAGGAAAAGTTTTTTCTTTTACTAATTTCAAAACATACTTCAAAGTTTTCCATTCAAAATTCAAAAATAAGTCACAAAGTTGTTTTTGACAGTAAATTGGGCAAATCAAATGCTATTCAGTACAAATGCCACAGCATATTTGGGGGATTTTTCTTTCCCCTTTCTTAAAGTTCACAGGTGTTTAAAACAAAGCCACATCAGATTTGGGGCAGAAAAAAAGAAAAAGATAACTTAAGACATCTTATGCCAAACACAAGGACTTATCTAAAGATTAATTGGATATATCAAAAAGATAAAGGAAGCAAAATTAGAGGAAGAGAAAATAGATGAGTAGTTGCTTGGGAGTAGAGGGTTGATAATAAAATGACACCAGGGAATTTTTCATGCATTGGAACCATTTTGTATGTTTTTATTGTAACATAATTATATGTATTGACCAAAACTCGTAGAACTCTATCCTAAAAATTTTTACTGTATTTAAATTATACTACAATTTTTAAAAATATGATAGTGAAGCTACATTGATAGGGCCTTTACTGGTCACATTTGGAACCATGTTTAGCATTAAAAAGAAGAATGACCACACAAAGACCTGAAACCAGTTCTTGAGAGCAGTTTTGTTTATAATAGCCCAAACCCAGAAACAACCAAAATGCCCCTCAATAGCTGAAAGTTTAAACAAACACATGTACCATGGAATATAACTGAGCATTAAAAGACATGAATTGCTTCTACACACAGCAATGTGGATGAGTCTCAAGGACATTAGCTGAATGAAAATAAGCTATCTCAAAAGGTCACACACTATATGATTCCATCTACATAACTGTCAAAATGACAAAAGTATAGTGATTTGATCACAGATCAGCAGTTGCCAGGAGTCAAGGAATGATGAGTAGGAAGTTGAGTGATATAACTCTTCAGGGACAGGATGCTTGGAAATCTTTGTGATGATGATTGTTCTGTATTCTGATTATAGCTATATTTACACAAATCTCTACCGGTGATGAAGTGACCCAGAAACACACACAATTTCCTGGTTTTAATATTGAATTATAATTACCCACGATGTAGCTGTAGAGGAAATATGGGTAACAGGCCATTCACAGGGCTTCTGTGTATTAACTTCACAACTTCCTATGAATTTATAATCATTTAAAAATAAAAATAATGCAAATGATAGCAACATATTAAATAAGAAAAGAGTACATGGTTCTCTCAAGTGGTTGGCAGGAAGATTTTTTTTAATACATGTCTAATTTTATTAGTTTTAAAATTGTTTATTACTTTTTCAAATTTACATACAACAAAACCTTTTGGTGGTTTATAATTATATACATTAGATAAATGCATATAACCATAAAATAACCACCCAAAATTAAGACATAAAATAGATTACTAGCCCCCAATTTCTCTCATGCTTCCCTATACTTCCCCCAACCTCAGTCCTGGTAACTACAGATATGTAGTATATGTTCCTATAACTTTGCCTGTTTTAGAATGTCATATTTTAGATAACATTTTTAGACTTGAAGCTGTATTCTTTTTTTAAATTTTTATTTGTTCTAGTTATACATGACAGTAGAATGCAAATCCATACGCCTTTCCTATCCTTGAGAGCTAGTCTGAACCAAGGGGGTTGTTATCCCCAGCCCAGGTCATTTGTTTTGTTTTATTCTTTTGCTGTGCTGGTGTTTCAAACCTAGGGCCTCATAAATGCTGGGCAAGTACTCTACCACTGAGCTACACCAATATCCCAGGTATTTAAATGTGTACCTTTCCTACACTCCAACGAGAAATTAATACTGAAACAGCCCTCAGGCAAAAGCATCTACATAGAAATGCCATCTGGAAATCCTGCTGATATTCCCATCCTAATATAAAATGTATATCAGTGTTCTTTGTCTCAGTCAACAGACAATGGCCCTAACTGATAAACACACATTTTATTCAAAGCATATTCAAAAATCTCAAAATTGCTGGGAATAATACCCAAAACATGACAACAGACGTGGTCTGATGATAAAACTTGCTGTTGCTGCTTCCCACTGAGTCCTAAAGGAAACTTGGCAGGTGTCACCCTCTGAATGCCACTTGTATGCCAGGAATTGTGCCTTGGGCCCACTGGGAAACTTCCATGCCACTGCCAAGACTCAAAGTTTAATGTATCTGATGCCACATGCCCCCCTAAAAATGGAAGCTCCCTCAAGGCCAATACTTCTGTTTGCTTCTCAAAGACATTGTATAGGCCAAGTCCATTTTATCTGCTGGAAAGTCCGGAAATCTGAATCATGAAGAAACAGGACTCACTGTCTGGGAATTTACCCAAATGCTGAAAGGTCTTTCAAAGATGATAACTAAACTTCAAAGTTACAACTGTATTATTAGTGACCAATTCAGACTTGCTGCTATTGCGGCGCTGGGGATTGAACCCAGGTCCTTGTGCTTGCGAGGCCTGGCACTCTACCAACTGAGCTATATCCCCAGCCCACTGCTATGGCTATTAACCTACATTTTCTTTTCAACATTTTTTTATAAAAAATGATTTATTCTTATTATTCTAAGTAAACATATTTATGCTGAGTGGTTTGGCAACAAAACATATATACAATATGTGATGATTGTATTGGGATAGTTAGCATTTTCATCTCTAACATTTTTAAATTTTTTTATTAACATATAACATACATTTATGAGGAATAGTATGACATTTCAATATATGTATACAATGTGTACTGATCAAATGAGAGTAATTAATGTTTTCATCTTCTTATCGTTACTTGCGTTCAGAGCCTTCAAACTCCTCTTTTCTAGTTATTCATAAAATATGTGCTAGGATTATGAATTATAGTCCACTGTACTATAGAACACTAGAACTCATTGTTTCTAATGATCCCACATGCAGCCTATTATGCTTTCTTGAAATGTTAGCTTCCCTAACTCTGAATATAATCCTCACTTCAACATCTGGAAAGATGCTCATTAGCTAAAACAGCTCATCTGACCTTTCTCTTCACAGAGTCAAGAAATGGTAGTAAGAGAAACAATAACCCTAAGTTCCCTTCTGATAACAATTTCAGATGACCTGTCTGTGGCCTCTGCTAATGAATCATTCGGTTGTAATCAATTAGATCCAGCATAAAACAACTGCTAAAGCAATTATATGCTATTAATCTTAGAGAAAATGTTTGTATTTTGAAATACAATATTTTTATTTTGAATTGAAAATTATTTAGCATATATGTATAGGTTTTTTGTTATCAATAGAATGATAGGATGTGTTTTGACAATCCAAGTAATACTAAATTAGATGTGTCACTTGAAAAACTTTTTTCAGAAGAAAAATAGACAAAGTCTATTGATGGAAAATATTTGACTCACAGTCATCTTTCAATACCTTGCTCTTATAACCATTTTTACATCTTTGAAAAATGCGAACAATCTTGAGACCCTGGTGTCATAAGTTTTGCTTTAAATGTCAATAAACTTCCTTTAGCCTCCATTTCTACCACACATTTAAATAGCCAAACCCAACTCACCATCTGTCAAAAGTATTTTACTTCCAAGTTCTCAACCTCTCAAAAACCCTTTCTCTCTGGGCATGGTGGCGCACACCTGTAATCCCAGTGGCTTGGGAGGTTGAGGCAGGAGGATCGCGATTTCAAAGCCAGCCTCAGCACGGGCAAGGCACTAAGCAGCTTAGTGAGACCCTGTCTCTAAATAAAATACAAAATAGGGCTGGAGATGTGGCTCAGTGGTCAAGTGCCCCTGGGTTCAATCCTTAGCATCAAAAAAAAAAAAAGAAAGAAAGAAACCCTTTCTCTGGTTATGCCATTCTTTCTTCTATCCTGTTTCTCCATTATATCTAATAAACCTACTTCCCCATCTCACCGTGACTTCCAGGCCATATATCTTCCTACACTTACATCATATCACCTTTTTCTAGCTTGCACCTTCCACCAAGCTGGACAGTATCCCATAACCTTATCACAAATCTCCACCACTATGCTATTACACCCTTCTCATTCTCAATATCCACACCACACCAATTCACCAGACTTTGCAGGAAAAAGTGTGTCCACTTCAGGTGTTACCCCTGCTCTGTTTAATTTCCATTTGTCATTTCTTTTCAATGTCCTAGTTTTAAAAAGTGGCTCACAGGAACTCTGCTCCTTAAATGGCCTCTATCTAACCTTCAACCTTTGACTGGTGATTTATCTTTTACTCAATTGAGCAATCATCAGCACCAAACCCATACTGCCTGCTCAGAGATAAAATGCAGCAAACAATGACAAGGTGTAAAATGTGGTTTTATGAAATTATAATGTGCTGTTTCCATGACCACAAACCTGACTCAAGCATATATTCAGGGGCCAATTTACTATGAAAAAAATAAATTAAATTTTGAGCCCTTTCATTTGTACCATCCCAAGAGTCTAAAAGGGACATAATTAGTTTTTCTTATTGCTGTGTAATAAATTACTGCACAATTTAGCAGCTTAAACAACACTCATATTTTCATATAGTTATTTTGTTTGAGGAGTCAAGGAAGGCCTTATTCAGGCCTTCTGGTTCTTTTCTCATAAGCTTTCAATCAAGGAGTTGATCAGAGCTGAATTCCTGTCCTTAGGCTTGACTGGAGGAAGTACACACTGGTACTTACCTGGTCACACATAGGCATCCTCAAATGGCAACTTGCTTTCGCAAGGTCAGCAAGAAGGAGAGTCAACAAGACAATAGTTACTATCTCACATAACTTAGTCTCATCACCATTGTCACCTTATTGGTCAAAGACAGGTTACAAAATCAGGCTACACTCAGGGGTGGGGATTATACAAGGGTATAAGTACTAGAAGGTAGGAATCCTTGTGTGGATCTTTAGAATCGACCTGCCACAGGGCCCTGGCAATCTGTTCAATAGGTCATATATTTTCATAAAATTTATAAAAATAAAATATCTTAGCTGCAATTAATAAAGACCACTGTGTTAGTCAGTTTTCAATCACTATGATAAAATACAGGAAATAATCAATTTAGAAGAGAAATTTATTTTGGCTCATGGTTTCAGAGGTTTAAGTGCAGATCACTTGACCTTTTGCCCATGGTAGCATAGTACACAATGGTGGGAGAATGTGGTAGAGGAGGCCTGTTGACCTCATAGTGTCCAGGAAACAGAGACAGGAAGGGGCCAGGATCCTAATATCCCCTTCAAGAGTATATGACCCAATTTCCATCCACTTGGTCATACTTCCTAAAGGTTTAACCATTTCTCAATATCACCATTGACTGAGGACTGAGGCTTTAACTCATGGGTCTTTGAAGGAACATTCAAGATCCAAGCTACAGAACCACTGTCTCTCTCCACTTACACCACATGTCCCTTAGAAACATTCCTTCCTCCCTTATCAGGTGGCATTTGAATGATCCCAGAAATTGTGCAATACAATAAGGAGAAGCTGTGTCGGAGATGAATTAACTATGGGTTTATTGAAGTATTATGAGTGCTTTACAGGCACTTCTTTATATGGCCAAGTTATTTCCAGTTACTCTAGAGAAGGAAAGATTTCCAGGAGTATATTAGTTTCCTGCTGTATTGACTCAACCAGGCTGTGACACAAAAGAGAAGTCATATCATCACATGAACATGTTCTCAGGCTTTCAGCACTGGTGGGATTAGGGCAAAAAACAGAGCCAGAAGTCTGTTTCAGGAATATTTTTTCAATCATTAAATGTGTATAGTTGGACTTGGAAGATTTGGTTCTCTTCAATGCCTAGTCAAAATAGGTTCTATCTTGTCAAAAATATATTCAATAATGCATTATGTACAATTATAAACACACCACTTAATTTTTTTTTCTTTTTTGATAACATGATAAGGCATTCATTTCAGAATGGATCCTGCCCCATACCCAGGAGGAAGGAATGCTGCCCAGGGAGGCCAAGAAGAATCTGGTAGATAGTTCTTACTGGGTTTTCCCATGCATTAGACATTCTCTTGTTGTCCAATCACATTTTAACACATCTGTTCATGCTTTAGTCATATCTATGCAATGAAGCCTCTATAAAAATCCCAAAGGAGAGCTGGGGATATAGCTCAGTCGGTAGAGTGCTTGCCTTGCAAGCACAAGGCCATGGGTTCAATCCCCAGCACCCACACACAAGCACACACAAAAATCCCAAAGGAAAGGGTTTAGAGAGTTTCCAGATAGATGAGTACAAGGGGGTTTCCAAAAGGTGATGTACCTGGACAGGGCTTGGAAGCTCTACACCCCTTTCCACAAGCCTCACCCTATGTGTCTTTTTATCTGTATCCTTTGTAATATCCTTTATAATAAACTGGTAAATGTAGTGTTTCTCTGAGTTCCATGAGCTGCTCAAGTAAATTAAACTCAAGGAGGAATAGTGGGATCCCCAATTTATAGCTGGTTGGTCAGAAAGCACAGGTAGAAACAACTTGAGACTAAAACAACCTGAGACTTCAATGGGACAACTGAAGTCTGGGTGGGGAAGTTGGGAACTGAGTCCTAACCAAGGGATATGACTCTGTCTCCTGTTCCATAGTGTCAGAACTGAACAAGAGGTTTCCACGGCAGAACTGCTTACTTGCTTGCTGGTCAGGGGGAAATCCCTACAACTTTTAGGGTCACAAAATCTTCTATATTGACTAGGATGTGAGAAGTACAATTAATTGTACCACAAAAAAAGGAAATCATCTTTCAGTTCTCTTTACAGAATATTATGTCACGTATCATAGGAAGAAACAATGAATAAGTATGCCACTTAAAAATGTAAAGAAATAAAATTTCATCAATGTCAGTTGGTTAATAAAAAGAACTGATTATTTTTCTGAATTTTTACATTTAATATATCTATTCACTTTATCTTTAATCAATTTTCCTTCAAATAAACATTAAGTTTAAAACTTGATTTTGTAATACTTTTATTTATTTATTTGTTTGTTTGTTTTTGCTGGTGGTTGAACTCAGCCCCTTGTGCTTGGTAGGAAAGGGTTCTACCACTGAGCCACCCACACCCTTACTTGGCTTTAAGTATCCAACCTGTGTAAGCCTCCGGGCCCTGTAAAATCGGTATCGCGTCTACCATCCCTGGCCCTCAAGAGTGTGGCAGCTTCCTAAATCATCTTCCTCTACTCACATCTGTTCAGACCCCTACCACTCACTGCTGCCCAGCAGCCCTCCCAAGGAAGCACAATAATCATGTCACTTCTCTGTTGAAAAATCTTAAGTCTCCCTATCCTAAAATGTATCCAAATTCTTCAGTCTGGAAAAGAATGATACCGGTCTAATATTTTCTTTTATTGTCATCAACTCCTTATTTTGGTTTTTGCTTTGTTCTGTTTTCCTGCCAATAAAACTTCTTGCCAAATAACTTCCTGCTGTTTATAAGCACCCTTTTTGGAGCCCTTCTCTCTGTTGTCCCTGTGCTCTCATTTCTTATTGTCAAAATCCTACCGATCCATTAAAACCTGACTCACAAGCCTTCTTTGTTGCAATCAGGCGCTGCCAGCCACTCCCACCTTCCCTATGCCAGGAGCACTTTTCCTCCTCTCCTGGTTTATATTTTACCATTGCAGATTGCATTTGGAGCATTTGATTATTTTATATTTTGATTCTCCTAATAAATCCTAAGCTCTTTGTGAGCAAATATTACTTCTTTTTCACTGTTGTAACCCCTTTAGCTCCTCTAAAGCTACACTGGAAGAAAAATAAACATTAGTTATGAATAATTAAGTGAATGAAAATGCAGGATTTGAGCAAATGTAAATTAATTCATTTGGATGCTACCTCATTCACTTATAATAAACTCATATTTATTGAGGCCATACTATGTGTCGACATTTGGGAATCTTTGCTGTGAACCTAAAAAGAGCAAAACATCAAAATGTATTTGTTGCTTGTAGGGAGGTGACATTCTAGTGGGCCAGACAAACATTAAACTAAGAACCACATGAGCACATATAAAGGTTCATCCTTGACTGTCCTAGCAAACATACATGGGTTATGAGAGCAGAGTGTGTCTGATTTCAACCAGTTTGGACATTTTCATGTGCATTTCCCACAATGCATCATAACTATAATTTCATTTTTAAAAATTTTTCTTTTATGCTGGGCTTGGTAGCACACACCTAAAATCCCAGTGGCTCTGGAGGCTGAGGTAGGAGGATTGTAAGTTCAAAGCCAGCCTCAGGGTAAGTGAGGCACTAAGCAAGTCAGTGAGAACTTGTCTCTAAATAAAATAAAAATTAGGGCTGGGGATGTGGCTCAGGGGTCGAGTGCCCCTGAGTTCAATCCCTGGTACAAAAAAAAAAAAAATTCTTTTGTAAGGAAAGAGCTAAATTCTATTTGATCTAACTTAACTTTATCCATTTTGCTTAATTACTTAACTAATGCTTCATTTGATGTGAAATTTTTACAAGATTAGAGCAGCAGTTTGTTTCCTGTTTCTGAAAATTGGCACATTTTAGTACTGCTTCCTGAGGGCATGAGTGAAACTGAGAAGCCCAAGCTCAGCCCTTCTCCGGGAATAATGCTCTCTTTATCTGGATGGTGGCTGTTGATTGCTGAGCTTATCCTGTGTATAGTGTTCTTTCTTAGTCTGACAGCCACTGGCCAGTGCCTTTGCTTCCATGAATCACCCTGTCCCACAGACTGCATTACAGATAGTCTGCTATGGGGTTTACAGATTAGGTAGGTTATTCATTGAATTCTGTCTTCCAAAAAAAGATAAGTTGGAGTACTAATTCCCCAAACCTCAAAATGTGGCCTTATTTGGACACAGAGAGTTTATGTAGGTAATCAAGTCAAAATGATGTCATTTAGACCCTAATTCAATATGAATGGCATCCTCATAAAAAGGGGAAATTTGGATGCAGAGATAGACATTCACAGAGGAAAGATAATTTGAAGCCACAGGGATAAACAATCTGCCTGCAAAAAACTTCTGAAGCTGTAAGAAGTTAAAAGAGGGGCAAAAAGCCTTCAGAAGGAACCATGCCTCCAGCTACCTCGATCTCAGACTCTGTCCTCTAGAACTGGGACAATAAATCTCTGTTATATAACACACTTGTGACACTTTGTTATGGCAACCCTAACAAATTAATGCATGATATATTTTCATTGAAAAAGTTATGTAAAACCAGTGCCTTAAGGATTTTTGTTCTATAGGATTTTTATTTCTTTAGAATTATTTTCATTTATGCCTAAATGCAAATTTGGAAACCGTACCCAAAGTCTCAATAACATATATCATTAAGAGATAAAAACAACAACTCAAAGCTCTCTTGATGTGAACATTTCTTTTCTGGGACTAACTAAACTTCACCAGACCAGTTTGGCTGGGACTTCCTTCTCTATCTGCTGCTACCTCCAACAAGATTAAAAGGCAGTGTAGCAGTTACACCTTCAGGGTAGAATGAGAGCAGCCAAAAATGATCTGGAATTCAGAATGAAAGAGGAATGTGGAAGGAGCACAGCACAGTTTTGTGTAGAAGTCTTTTAACGCTTGATTTACTACCATATTTACTTTAGGGATTGAAGAAACCATTGTATGTCATGGCTTAGTCTCAAAGACATTTTAAAAATCATCCGAATGGCTGCTCCCTGTGAAGGAGTGCCTACAAAATAAATAACTTCTGTTCTTTTTTAGACTAGAACAGCAGTAAGGTCCTTTCCCCAATCTGGGCTGAAAACAGGAAAGAGGCACATAATATATATCTGCCAATTAAGAAAATTTAGTGTGCTTATTTAATTTATTTAGGTAGAAATAAATTCTTAAAGGTTAAATAAAGAAATATTTTTTGAGCATCTATAATGTATTACATGCTAGGAATACAAAAGTGGGCAGAAATAAGGACAATCTATTTCTTAGGGTGTTGGCAGACCTTTAAAGGAAAGAGTAAGCACAAGACAATCAGCAACCACAGGTATAAATGTAAAATTCCCAGTTACAAGTGCAACTCGGAGTGTGTGTTGCAAGGGGAGCCAATAATGGAATTTATTTTACCACGGAGATCAAAGAACTCTATAGTGGGGACTTGTGCTTCCTTTGTGTTTACTACCCAACATCTGAGATGTTGTGAAAATTTCATACATTGTAAACATTGATTGGAGGCAGATAATGCCTCCCACTGCAAATACTGAAAATGTCTGATACTTGCTTCCCTGGCTTCACATTACAATTAGAATGTGCTCGCTCTCGCACTCTCCCTCTCTCCCTCTCAGTTCTCCCTCTCTCCCTCTTCCCTCCCCGCTCTCCCTCTCCCCCCCCCCCTTAGTTTGGATATGAGGTGTTCCTCCAAAAGCTCCTGTGCTACAGCACAAATATTCAGAGATGAAATTGTTAGATTATGAGAGCTGCAACCTAATCCATGTCCATCCTAGTTTCAATGGAGTCACTGGGTGGTAACTATAGGCATGTGGAGTGTAGCTGAAGGAGGTGGGACACTGGGGACATGCCCTGAAAGGGTTCATCTGCCCTTCAGTCCCTTTCCCCATCTCTGTCTGGTTCCTGGCTGCCTGGAAGAGAGAAGCTTCCCTCTGCCCCTCCCAGTCTCCATGACGTGCTGCCTCACCTTGGGTCCAAAGCAATGGACTCCACTAAACACAGACTAAACCTCTGGAACCATGAGTCAAAATAAATTTTCCCTCCTTTCAATTGTTTTTTTGTCAGATATTTTGGTCACAGTGAGGCAAAACTGACTAATACACATTCTGTCATTGTGGTAGCTCACCAATATAAAGGGGCGAAATGTAATAAATAGCACTTAATGACTAGGGTGGAGATTTCTTCTGCATACCAGTTTCTTAATTTGGTTAATATGTTATTCCTAGATGCTAATGCTTGGCTTTTCAGTCTATATGACCATTCCATTGGTGAATTACAAATATCATTTTAATACTTCTTTTTTCTGCTTAGGTCAGAAAAAGTTTATTTCCTTATATATGCAAACTCTGAATGATGTAATTCCCCCTAAGGAAGTACCATCTGAACTTAGAGTTGAAAGAGGAATGAAAGTGAACTAGAGCAGAGAGGAGACATAATTGTTCCAAACAGGGAGAAAATCACAGGAGACTGTAAGGGTAGGAGTTTTGAGAATGAGGAGGAGCCCACAGTATGAGATGAAGTTGAACATGTAGGTGTGCCTCAATGATTTCAATGGAAATGGGGGAAAATTGAGAAACTTAAGCAGTAACACTACCTTTAGGAGATATTGTTGAATTACTTTCCATAGTTCGGATTTGGAATGTACCCAAAGATCCCTGTATTGAAGGCTTGGTCCCAAGGGTGACACTATTGGGAGGTGATAGAAGATTCAAGAAGTAAGGCCCGGTGGAAGGTCTTTTTTTCCCCCACTTCCTGACCATGAAGTGAGTGGTTTCACCCTGCCATATGCTCCCACCATGCTGTGCTCTCTCACCACAGGTCTAAGAGTAATGGGGCCACCTGATCATCAGAATCTCTGAGCTAAAACTAAATTTTTCTCTTCATCTGTTAATGATCTCAGGTATTTGGCTACAGTGATGAAAAGCTGACCAACACACCCTTTGATTACTAAAGGAGGGGAAAGGAGGCAAAATGTTAAGGAAGAACAAGTTTTGATTAACTGGTTTGAGTGCTCTGGAGATTTACAGGTACAGTATGGATGAAGAAACATTTCAAGAGTTCAATAGCATGGTAGTAATTGATGGGAGATCTGGGTTTATAAAGTGAGAAGAAAAAACATGAGGCAATGAGACAGCAATTATAGAAAATTTACTTAGTTATAAGGAAGAAGTTAAGACTTTTTTAATTTGAGATGTGGTTTTAAGGAAGTTTTATTTCTATGTTTTTGATAAAAAGGAAGAAATTTGAACTTGTGTGTAAGTCACAAGAAGAATTAAGTTGAAAAGGAGAAGCTGAATATTCAAGATAGAGAAATATTGATAGGGACAAGTTCTTGAGAAGGTGAAGAGGGACAAGATCCACAGCTGGGGGCAGGAGTGGGGAAGGAACTGGCTTTAGGTGGCAAAAAGGGAGGGAAAGGAAGATGAGTGTAAGTACACGGATAGCTGTATATTTACTAAAGAAATTGAGGTAGTTCTAGTCTAATTACTTTAATTTTCTCTGCAATGTAGATGTGTCCGAGTGGGAAGCAAAAAGCTTGAGGAGGTTTGAAAAGACTTTGGGAGGGATTTGAATCAATCAACACATGCTAGATTATAGGGTACCATGAACCATGAACATGTGCTGGATAGTAAGGCACCTGTTTGATCATGAACTACCCAACAGAACCAACCTACCCTTTCAAGTAATTTTTTCCAGTAAGCAGGGCTACAGAAATGTAAACAGTAGTCTTCATTGTAACTGTTGGTGTGCAACCTGTACAATTGCACAGGGCTCTGTAACAGGAATAACCCCACACTTGGTGTAATGCTCTGCTATTCCTACTTAGAAACTCTTAATTTTTTGATAAGGGACTCACATTCTCATTTTGCACTGGGTCCAATAAATTATGTAGCCAGTCCTGCCATTGGAACTCTAGTATTCTGCTTCATGTCGATATCTTGAAATTTTATGCACAAAATAATGTTAGGAAAACATTATTATATTAATGGAATTTTTAAAATTTAAAGGCACAGTATTATGAATATGCTATGAAAATAGCAATTGTGTCATGGCTAAAATATGCAGAAAAATCAGCATTTTTACATCGGTTGGCAACTGCCTAAATGTCATATCTATGGAAACCTGCAGTGGTAATTTACCAGCAAAGAACTCAGAGTTTTTTGGTACATTACAATCAATTAAAATGATACCATATGATGCTATTTTAATAAGTAGCACCTTTGAGTTTCCCATTCGTTTATAACTTTGGAATTTCAAGTGTCACGCTCCAAGATTTGTTAATTTAATCCAAGCAGTTTGTATATCTAGTTAATATATTTGCTAAACTAATGACACTGGTGTCTTTATTCTGGCCCTCTGGTCCAAACAATTAGGCTTCCTACAATGGAGATTAAATGAGGAAAAAAATAACTATGTGTTTTTGCTTTCTTTTTATACAAATGGAGAATAAAATGGAGTTTATGCTTAGATGCCTAATCATATTAAGAAAGAATAATGCTGCTCACTTGGGGTTACTGTGGGATTGAAAAGTGCTCTTGAAAAGCCCTCTAAGAGGTAACCTTGCTTGCATTGCTTGTTTAACTACTAATGGGAAAGCCGGCGGAATGCAAATAGGATTTGCAGGCTAAATAATAGATTGCATCAATCATAATTTCCTGATTTCAATCAAGTATTTTGGTCATGTAAGATGCTGATAGCAGGGGCAGTTAGTTGAAGGGCACTGTAATGATCAATTGCATGTGTCATCCTGACTGTGTCAGCAGGCCCAGAGAAGTTGGTAAGACATGATTTTTCTGCATGTCCCTAAGGGTGTTTCCAGAAGAGATTCACACTGGAATTGGAAGACTGAGTAAAAATCTGCCCTCCACAATGTAGGCAATCATCACCCAATCTTCTGATGGTCTGAAAAGAATAAAAGGTGGAAGAAAGACAAATTCTGTTTGAGCTGGGACACCTATCTTCTATCCTCAAAACTCATCGTTATTTTTAAAGGAACTCTTTAATTATCCTTTATTGTTCTCCAAAACCTGGGACAGTTTTATGTCCCACTAAAGAAGGTAGGAAATTTAGAACTTTATTAGCCCATTTAAAGGAAATAAAGAGGGGTAGATACACCCAGTAGTGGGTGACTATCCCAACACATGAGAACAACCAAGTTCTCCCCTGGTATATACCCCCGGCTTTCCTTTGAAAACCTGCAACAATATGTTGCAAAATGAATAGGTTACTTTTTCATTTCTCAAAAAGCAAGTTCAACCATTGTTGAAGCTGCCTAGACTGGGCTTATGGATAGGTGTCTCCAAGGAAGTGCACTTTCTTTTTCAGCTTCCTTGACTTCAATCAGTAGGAGACAATAGATCCTTTCGGCTTTTAGACTCAGACTGAATTATATCTGCTTCTCCTGCTTGCTCATGGTCATGGGACTTTTTGTCTCCATAATCTCCTAAGCCAATTCCCTTTAAATAAGTATAGATACAGTTATAGATATATAGAGATAAATCTCCTATCAGTTCTGTTTCTCTGGGGAACCTTGATTAGTAAAAGTATATAAGAATTCAATGCTATTTTTGCAAATTTTCTGTAAGACTAAAATAATTTTTAAAGTATAGTATTTTAAGTAGTCTTAAGTATTCTTTTTTTCATTTTTTATTTGTTCTAATTAGTTATACATGACAATAGAATGCATTTTGACACATCATACATAAATGGAATACAACTTCTCATTCATCTGGTTGTAATTGATGTAGAGTTACACAGTAATCATATATGCGCATAGGGTAATAATGTCCTATTCATTCTACTATCATTCCTAACCCCAGGCTCCCTCTCTTCCCTTCACTCCCACTCCTAGGTTTATACCCAAAGGACTTAAAATCAGCATACTACAGTGATGCAGCTACATTAATATTTATAGCACCTCAATTCACATTAGCTAAACTATGGAACCAACCTAGATGTCCTTCAACAGATGAATGGATAAAGAATCTGTGATATTTATATGCAATGGAATATTACTCAACCTTAAAGAAGAATGAAATTATGGCATTTGCGGGTAAATGGATGGAACTGGAGAATATTATATAAAGTGAAATAAGCCCGTCCCAAAGAATCAAAGACTGAATGTTTTCTCCAATATTCTGATATTAATTCACAATAAGGGGGGAGGGAGAATAGATGTATTTTGGACTAAGTATTCTTTTTAAATGAAATCTTTCAGAAATAGGCCTCTTATTCAGCAGGTATAAGATTAACTATTGTTACAGAAGAAAGTAATGAACTAATCAAATTAGTCCTGGGTGTGTCATAAATCAAAGAACTAACTCCATTTCTTAATGGTGGTGTGTTGGGTATCCATACTAGTTAAGAAAGCATTCCTTTCTTTTTTCCTCCTCTCTTGTGAATTTAAATAGATATATTTGTGAGAATGAATGTTGTTTTTTACTGAAGAATTAACATTTGTGTACCTGCTCATGTTTGCGTGTATATAGATGTTTATTGGAAAGACAGAACACATGAGAGAGAGAGAGAAACTTTAATAGTCAGCTGCTGCATTCCTAAGGCTGTTTTGATAAATTATCAAACGCCTGATAGTTTAAAACAGCAGAAATTTATTCTCTCACAATTCTGGATTTTTCCCCCTTTCTTGCCTTGCATTTAAGTCATTCTCTAAAGTCATTGATCTCTTACCAGTTGCTTCAACTCCCTTGCCTGCTTCCTCTGCTGATACACCTATCCTGAAACATACCAGCCAGATATTGGTTTATATGTCTCCTTCTCACTCCTTACATTTTGTAGAAGACAAATCCCGAATAGAAATATTTAAAATTCAAAGCTCATTGAGCCCTGAGTGCTGCTCCTTGTCTTTAATGGACTCCTAATGACCACAGCCAACCTGTCTCTCCCAACCTCCCATTCCAGCCCTGTCACCCAACCCTCCTTAGCAAAGGATTTCATCTCCTACTTCAGAGAGAAAGCAAAGTATTTCCTATTTCCTCTGTTTATGAGACTAATTTCTTCCAAACTTTTCCTTTTCTCTTTCCCATCATTTTCCCATATCCCAAAGACGTTCCCCCTTCCTGTTCAAGGTCACCTGGAAACTGACTGGAAACTCTGTGCCCAGTAAGACTTGCTGACCTTCCTGCATGGAGTCATCTAATGTTGCTTTCTTTCCTCTTAACTTCATCAATTCAACAACAAACAACAACAAGATCTACCTACTGCTGGGCATAAGCCTTGCAGCTGTTGATCTGGGAATCACCGAAAAAACAAGATCTGGTATGCTCAAGATTCAGGATATGAACTTCCACTTCATCTTCCCTGTTTGGTATCCTCACCTTTAATCATGCCTGTTTTACCTCTCCAGGGAATGAACACCCACCACCACTGTGGGAAAGATTCATTTCCCTGGCTGCATTCATTGAGGAAGAGATTTGAAGAAACTTGCTGCGTCTGAAACTGGCTTCCAGCCAATACTATTCCCCATTTCTGTAGCATGGGGAAGGGGGGCACTTCACTGATTTCCCCTCTGCTGACTTAGCATTCAGCTTTTCTTGCATCTGCCCAAGCCACTTACCACTGACCACAGACTGCTTGCTTCCCAACTTCCCAAATTTTGTTCGGTCATCTTGTCCCACATAAATTATTTGTTCTTGGGGTTTTCTGACTTTTTGAAAAGTCTTTTACGCTCATCATAATGAGGTCTCGAGAGTGAACCAAAGTCAGGAGGCTGAGCAGGAGGATCACAAATTTCAGTCCAGTCTGGGAAATGTAGTGAGACCCTGTCTTAAAATAAAATAAAAAATGGGCCGGGGGTATAGCTCAGTACTTGCATAGCATGTGCAAAGCCTTGGGTACAAATAAATAAATAAATAAATAAATAAATAAATAAAAGAGAGAGAGGAAAGAAGGAAAGAAGGAAAGAAGGAAGGAGAGAGAAAGAGGATAAAAGAGAAGTTGCTTTGCAAAAATTCCAGACTCTCTTTGCTTCAAACATATAATGCTGTCACTTAATTGGTTGTAGTTTGGTAAACAACTTTGAGAAATGTATTATGAATGCATATCATGGCTATAATGTGGTTTATACAGATACGAATACAAAAAGAGGAAACATAAAGTTACTATCCTTAGGAAGTTCATAGATTGATTAAAGAATCAAAAAGGGCTGGGGATATGGCTCAGTTCGTAGAGTGCCTGCCTTGCAAGCACAAGGCCCTGGGCTTAATCCCTGGCACTGCCAAAATCAAAAAAAGCCACAAAAACAGAGTGAAGAGAGGTAAATGTATGTTCTCTAAATACATTCTGCTCTTTTTAATCAGAACACATGAATTATTACTTCCTTCCTAGCCCCTGGTAGTCTATTAGGGTACATTCTTCTGGAGACTTATTTCAATGATTTATCCATTTTTGTCTTCAACTTTGCCATTAATCTTTCATAAATGCGTAGAGGAACTTCACCATGGTGCACAGGTATGAACTATGAACTGATCGTGTGTATCACAGAAGGAATTTTTCTCTTTGCCATAGGATTAACAGTTTCAACTATTCCTTCCAGGCACTCCCTGGGGTCATCCCCAGAAGCACCTTCTCTGTTCTCCTCCTACCTTCTAAATCTGTGTTAATGAGCTCTGTATTGTTAATCCACAACACTACCTTCAGATTACCACTGACAAGCCCATTTCAGTAATGAATGCCCTCAGAGTATTTCTGACCAGCCATCTTCCTAGGAGTCCTGAGACTATTAACACATTTTTAAAATTTTGACTTTTACAAATGGGAATTGTATCCTTTCCTGCTCTGGGTAACTTAAAAGTTTCAAATGATTGTTTTGTTTTAAAGCCCAAGTTTATCAGTACAAGACCAGGCAGAGTATTCTGCGATACTGGTAGTTGCTGTTGGCCCTGCCAGGCTTAGATAGTCCCTCCTCTTTGCCAAATGCCCCCACGGTATGCTTATCACCCTGCAGAATTTATTAGATTTTAAAAGCTACTATTCACATATCTGTCTCTTATTTTTAGACTTTGAACTCCCTAAAGGCAGAAGGTCAAGGGCCATGTCTTCTATTGTGTTTCCTACTCTTAGCTTAGTACCTTAAAAGAAAGATACTTCTTAGTTCCTTTCATTTATATAGCAAATGCTTGGTAATTGTTGAATGAATGGGTCTGTGAATTATATAAAACATAGAGCCAAATAAATATTGACACCCTTCACAGAATTGTGACCATATGGATTGAGCAATATATGTGAATAAGTTTCCCTGTAAAACATATTCATCTTCCTAACTTCAGAAAAAAGTGTCTTTTCCATTTGCAGGATTTTCTCTCACATACTACTGAATATCCTCAAGGAATACTTTATAATGTCAATAATCCATCAGATATTATGTCATTTGCATATTCCCTTAACTTTTCTGTGTTGACTCTTCCATTTGCTGGAATGATGTCCTCTTCTTTTTTTCTTTTTCTTTGTATTTTCCCTCCCTTCCTTCCTTCCTTCCTTCCTCCCTCCCTTCCTTCCCTCCTTCCTCCCTCCTTCCCTCCCTCCCTCCCTCCCTCCCTTTTTTAATTTCATCTTTGAAAAAACACATATTTTGGCAACATTTTAAGAAAGGGGATAGAAAAAGTAAATTTAATGTGACCTTTAGTTGCATAAAATATGCTTATTCTTGAATGATAGTTTGCCTGGGTAAGATTGTCTAAGTCAAATATCATCTCTCTCAGAATTTCAAAGGCATTGCTTCACTGTCATCTAAATTTCAGAGGGTCTAATGGCATACTAACTCCTAAATTTTCATATACAACCTGTATTTTTTCCTCTTTGTAAGATTTCAATACACATTTTTTGCCCACGTGTGCTGAAATTTGGAAATTATATTCTTTATTGTGAATCTTTTCAAATGTATTATACAGGCATTTCAATGGACCCTTTTACTAACAAATGCATGTACTTTATTAAGTTCAAAGAAACCTCATGTTTCTCTTGAGAGTTTGCCCATCTCCATTTTCTTTCTTCTCATTTCCTTTGACATCTATTAGCCAGATTTCGTATCTCCTGCATTGCTTCCCCCATTTCTTTCATCTATTATTTTCTTCTAATTACTATGTGATTTTCTAAAGTGTACCCTTTACTTTTAAATCCCAGCTGAAACTTATTATCTTATTTTTAATTTCTGATTAACATTTAGATTCTCTGCCATTTCTTTTTTATGTTTTCTTTTTCCATGATAACATAATATTTCTTACATCTCTGAAGCCATGAGCTGTAAGTTTTTAGAAGCTCCTTCCCCACCCCTCCCTGCATTTTCTGCTTTGGGTCTCTGTCTGCTAAACACTCCTCTTAAATGTCTAATTCTTGGCTATTCATTCTTATTACATTTAAGGCAGTTTTAAGACCTGACTGAATGCTCCGTGCGGCTTGATAATTAGTGAGCCTCACTGAAGGACACTCAGTGTTGAGTGGGGTTTTCACTGGGTGACCACAATGTCTGTAACTGAAGCATTTTCTGGAAGATATCACTCTCCCCTCCTCTCTGACTAGGAGGTTTATGCCTGGCTTCTAGAGTCCTAGAAGAGGAGGGGAAGAGGCAGGAGTCTCTTTCAATTGCATTTGCTGACTTTCACTTTATTACCCTGTTTGTCTAAATAAGGAGTTGTTTGGCTTTCACTTCTCCGAAGAATAAGCCAACTTCCTCCTTCAAGGGAGGAGGTTAGAGGTAAGGGTAGTCAGCTGGCCCTGTGAAAAGGCTGGGGAAGAGAGGAAAAGGGCCTCCATCTCTGTCTGCAAATGAATCCCTGCCCTTGCCCATACCTGGTACCCCAAGTCCAGGGATTTCCAGGAACTTGCTTTCTATGTGGCCTGTAAGCTCCAGCTTTCTTCGGTCTTCTATATTAGTAGTCGTTCCTCTGTTTCTTCTGTTCTCAAAAATAAGTTAACATCCCCAGTCCATTGTTCTCTGATCTTCTATTGTCTTCTCTTTTTTCTTTGTGGATTTAACCCTTCTTCTCACTTTACTGCCACCTTAGGGTTATTGACTAAGAATGGACACCAAACTTTCTTTACTGGTTTGAATTGTATATTATTTAGAAATGGCATACAAGGAAAGAGAGAAGGAGAAAGAGAAAGTGTACTTCAGTTAAGCTTCTGGCTATGAAATCATTCTCTATTGTACAATTAAAACCACCATATTTTTCTTTGACCTTTCAAGCATTAAAATTCACTCCAGTAAGCAATAATTAGTGTCTCATACTGAAAAACTCTAATGGGTCTAAATTTTCTAGGAAAATTTTTTGTATCTTTAAAGGAAATATTAAACTGGGACTTGCCAAATATTGATTGATTGTGTGCCCAGTACTGAGCAGTTATACTCCAGTTTAGCTCTTACAAAACCCTCAAGATAGGGTTTTTTTGTTCTTGTTGTTTGTTTTTGTGCTGGGGATTGAACCCAGGGCCTTGTGCTTGTAAGGCAAGCACTCTACCAACTGAGCTATATCCCCAGCCCTCAGGACAGGTTTTCTTGCATTATTGTTCATCCCCAGAGCTGCAAGGCCCCAAGCCTACCATTTAAAATGCAATCTCAAAGGAAAAACTTGGAGGACTCAAAGGAAAGGTCTTGGATGTGTTATTACTCACTCACTCACTCCTTGGTGGCCAGTGGACCAGGATACAATGGAGGGGGTATATATAGGATGGACTGCATGCTCAGGTGGGGTTCTTCAGATGTTTTATGAGTACATTTCTTTACTTTACAAACAGGGTCACTCTGTTTAGATCTTCTCCTAAAGACTGGAGATGAGGAAGTGGCCAACTCCTCCCATTCCCTTTGTTATTACAATCTTTTGGAGACCTTGTTATCTCACTGCAGGCTTTGCAGAGCACTGGTTAGTGTTTAGTTCAACTCCACCCCTTCAATGCCTCTGAGGCCCCTGCCTAGACTATTCTATGTCTTCCAGGAAGCCCCTGGTATGGGACTCCGGAGTCACATTGTATCTATAGTCCAGGACAGCAGTACAAAGAGCAAGAACCTGTCAGCAGGCATCACAGGGTTATTAAGATAACATAAAAGGTATGGCATCATGTTGAGGGAGGAGAAGTTAACCAATTAGAGAACGGATCAGTTGAAAGGATCCACAGCATTAATTTGATTAGATGCCTGGATTAAAGCATGGGGAACATTATGTTCGTTTTCAGATATAGATGCACAATATTCTGCCCCCAGGACTGCATGCACATACTTCATCTTGGGCAGCCATCAGCATATCTAGTGCCGTCCTGTTTGTACAACCCTCCTTCTTATCTGAGTAGTCTTATCAGTTAACAAGGTTATGGTTTGTTTCGACTGATTAAGAACTTGAGCAGTGTGGGAGGCTAAAGCCGAGACTAGAGTTTCTGCATCAACCACTGCACCTGGTGTGAAAAGAGTAGCTAAGGGACAGAACCACCAGGATGCTCCACCATGCCCAGTGTGGTGAGTCTTCATGCTCTCCCAGTTGCTAGATGTGTATGGTAAGAAGCAGAACTCGACCTGGGATATAAGGCCATCCCCATCTGCATCATTCTGTCCAATTATAAGGTAGGTAAGGTCATCCATAGGGCTCACATATCCACAGTGCACCCCACAGCAGGGAGAAAGCCCCATAACAGGAAGTGATGGGGTAAGGCCATCCATTGACTGTGGTGTCCCAGAGGGTCAGACATACTGCAACTATACTGGATGACACAAAAGGAAGTTCTTTTAACTGCAACCTGAATTGCTGCTTCCCATGAACTCCCTAATCAAAGCAGAAAACTTGTTTAGAGTAATTGTATGATGCATTTTGGTGGGTGAGTGTTTTCAGTCAAGCTTTGTGTCAGTAAAGTTATTCAGTCCCATTTATGTGTTGGGCTACTTGGGAAGTCCTTGTGCATCAGTCACAGGGAATTCTGAGCTGATTCAACAGTCATATGGTTGGTATGATGTCTGACTTTAGGCGCCTGGTTCAGGAAGAGGTTATCGTTGTTCACCCATGGAGAATGAGATAAATGTTTAATATTCACCAATAATAGCAACTCAGCCCCAGGAGGCAGTATACAGGCTTCTATATGATCATGTGTTAGTAAAGTAGCCTGCACAGTAGGCTTGCCTGGGCAAGTGTACCATGCTGATCTATCTGATCGTCCTTCAGCAGTATAGAAAGAATAAGACACCTCTGGAATATACACTGTCATAAGCTGATACAGTGTATTCCTCAGGTGATGACACTGAAGATAACATCACCTGTACTTGTGAAGGCCAGGTTCCCAACACAGTAGGCTTTACTTGTAAACTTAGACATTCTCTCTCACCCAAAGGGGCCAGTAAGGCAAAGCACTGGGGGGCTTACTTGTACCGTCCATGGCCAACTAATGCTCCTTATCTCAGATGTGATGTCTTTAGAACCAGAAACATTAAGTTGTTACTTGTGCTCCTGATTAGTTTAATAAAACAGTTCATGAAAGTGTCCTTTAATGCTGGCAGCCACAGGTTAGATACCACAGAAATGGCTGCAGGACGCTGATGTCTCGGTTTCTCATTTGGTATCCTTAATGCCTCAGGCAGATGAGCAGCCCACCACTGCCTAGAGTAGAGTTACTCTCAGTCCTTCAGGCTCGTTGCAGCCCATTCATTCTTTCTATTAATTCAGCTCCTGTTGAATTGTATTGCAGGTGGATAATTCATCGTATGTCCTTGCCTTGAACCCACCGTTGTATGTCATGGTCTGTGAAATGGGTTCCTTGGTTACACTGACCTGTGATGCCATACATGGCACTCAGCCAGAGCCGTCCCTTAATAATTGCCATCTGATTGCCTCTTTTGTTGGAAAAGACTTGCATCAAGTCTAACTGTGTCCACAGGAGTCAAGGCATATTTGGTTCCTTCTTACAGTGGGAGAGGGCCAATGTTGTCTGTCTGCCATCATTAAAGAGAGACATCACCTCCCTTAATGTGCCCCTCAGTGGCATCCAGTACTACTGGATGCAGTCACGGGTACCACCAGAGCAGGCAAGCCAGTTCTGGCATGTAGCAACAACATCAGACATTTTTATGGGCAGTCCCCAGTGTGTCAAAGGTATCCACCCAGTTTTTTAATCTATCATGGAGCTAAGTGGCAATGTTTTTTGCTGGGTTTTACTCCAGTCATCTTATTTTTACCAGTTGTTCAGCTTTATAATTTCCTGGGAATTGGAGAAGGCAATTGGGCAGTCCCAATTGCACATTGTGACAACTTTGGTTTGGATACAACACCAAATATCCTCTTGTAATTGCCTTCCTCACAGAGGCCTACCATTAATCATCCACCCTTGGTGTTGTCCTTGGACTATGACCCAGCTATCTGTTAATAGTTAATAGACCACTTTCATGAGCAATCGCCATCCATAACACTTGCAGTTGAGTCCATTGGCTGCTGTGTTCTTGTCCTCTGCTGCTCCATAGTCTCAGTCACTGGAAGACAGGCTACAGTTCTCCAGTCTGGGATGGGGGTTCCTTTGCTGACCCATCAGTGTACCAGACTGACTCTGGTGTTGAAGCTTGGTCTTCTTGTATGGGTGAAGGGAGTAAAGGTGTGTCTTTTGAGGTTTCATCCCAGAAACTTTTGAAGTTCTAATCTGAGAGGTGAAGTGTTATCTATTCTTTACTGTTGAGGGTATTCATTTCACAGTGGTTGTCATCAGAGTTAACCCCAATTGTGGGAGCTTGGCTATTTACTATAGTCATACACTGATGGGGTAAGCAGTCACAACCTTGACTGTTGCTTCTCTGGTGATGGACTCAGTAGCAAGATAGGCAGGAAAAGTGGCACACAATTGTTTTTCCAACAAGTTATAACATTCCTTTGCCACTGTCCATAACTGACCAAAATCCAGTGGGGGGTCTCATGTCCCCTAATCCACTGTCATAAACTCCATCCAGAGTCATCCAGAGTAACATGGATGGTAAGCTCAGCAAGCTCTCGTATATCTAGTGTTCCAAGGAATTGTGTCATTCTACTGTCTATTTGGCCTGATTAAAAGTCAGTCCAGTGCCACATGGTACTCCTCTAACACAAATTATACTGAAGTTGCAATAACTGAGCCAGAAAAAGAGTGAAAGCCCTCCAGTAACCTAGTAAGCCCACAGATTATTGTATTTACTATGGTGGGAAGTACAAACACCTGGATATTATCTGTTCCCACCCAACAGTGCAAACTTTGTCTTACCCAGCAAACACAACACCCAAGAATTTTTTTGATAAGCCAGATCTCTGTACTTTGTCATGGTTTATGACACATTCTCTTTCTTGCAAAGAAGTCAGAAGCATGGGATTAGCCTTGGTGAACACTGAAAGAGAATCAGATGTGATCATTATGTAAGCATTTTTGCCAGCTACAATTGGCACCAGGTTTGTTACTATCATGACACAAAGTGGGGTGATGATACCGCCCTTTACCGGTGACGAGTTCTGCTGCCTCAAATGTTGAAGTATGAACATTAGAGAAGCACACCAAGGAAAGCATATTAAGCAGGTTTTGTTAAAAGGTAATACAGACTTCTCCTGGGGGGCAGAAGGGGGTCATGGCTGATGTTCTAAAGTTCCAGGGAAGTGAGTGCACCCTACATCTTTTATAGATTAGGGTCTTCTTTGTTCTGTTCTCTCCCCCCTTATCTCTCCTTCCTGCCTATGTGACTAGGCCCAGGAGTTGCTGGTGACATAGCAAAAAAGGTGAGCTGCAGATGGCAGGGGAAAGGGCCAAATGGAGATTCAGGTAGGGACTCAGAGGACATTAATTAGAAATTTCCTGCCTGCAGCATTTTGGAGGGGTAGTTAGGCAGGTAATCTTGGTGATCAAAAGGGCTCTAGAGACACTGACAGTCCAGTCTCCCAGGGGCAGTCTCTAACTTCCCAGACTTTGATGGCTTCCAGTCCTTGATATGATCACATTTCTTATTCTACACTAACTGCCTGTTCTCAATTCTGGCTTCATCGATGAAGATATCCTTGAAGTAACACTGTAAAATCCACTGCTGGCTTTCCCACATGTAGATAAATGGAATGATACATGCTCAATCTCCCAGCAATGCAAACAGAGGCTCCCCTCTGGTAGTTTGTAGGTATCCCACATAAGATATCAACACTTAAACAGTGAGGAATGGGAAATGCAAACACCTGCTGGGTGTCCAAACCACAGTGTCAATGCTATGGCTTAGACTCTCTCTGGTTTCCCCTTATATCCATCAATAGCACTTAACCTCCCTAAGAATTTGTCAGAATTCCCAGACATCAATGTCCACTCAGCTGCCATATCCACCAATGCTCTTACTCTCTGAATAAGTTTTGAAGACCAAAGACTTATCAATTTTATAAATGGTGTCTGGTCCAGAGTCATGACCTTTCCCCTACTTGCCTCACACCCTAAGATTCAAAAACTTTAGAAAGTCATTCTGTTTAGAATCTCTACTAAAAATTAGATGTAAGGGAAGTGGCCAGCTCCCCATTCTCCATTTCCTGTGTTACCAGTCTTTAGAGACCTAATCTCTTTCCAAGCTTTCCTAGTCACTGATTAGTGTTTAACCCAGTAATTATCTTGACTGCTTTTACAGATAAGGAAACCAAATTCAAAGGTTAAAGGAATTTTCTTAGTATCAATCACAGCTAGAATATCATGGAGTCAGCATCCACCCCAGGACTGACTTAAAGTTCATATGTTCCAACAACTTAACTCATGTGACTCACTATTCCTCCCCAAGTACAAGGATGTCAATTCTACCAAAATTGATAGGTTTCATCAGTATTCAAGTGATAACTATGACCAGCTCTTTGAAAAACAACCTAAATATCATGGCTTATAAATTGTTTTCTATACCTCATTATCTATTTCTAAAATTGTGTATTCCCCCAAAAGGGACAAAAACACATTTCATAAAATACGTGCGGGGCAGTTAAATGCATTTTTCTTATTGAAGTACTTTATTGCTAAAAATAATTTTAGAATTCTTCATGTAGCCAGTGGAAGAGCACTTGCCTGGCAGATGTGACAACCTGAGTTCAATCCCCAGCACTGCATGTACACAAAAAATAATAATAATAATTTTAAAGATATTACCTAAGAACACAGACTTTTTGTTGTTTTTAACTAAAATCCCACCTATTAAAACTCTGCCTAGATACCATACTATGACATATGTAGAACATGATAATATTTACCAACTTTGAGCAAAAAACGGCTTTTAAATAAGTGTTAGGTAATATATTTTTTAAAATTAGGTAATACATTTTTTAAAGTTCTGGTACTTTGGAGCCAAATAGGCCTGTGTCTAATTTTTACCTCTCACCCCTGTAGTTGTGTGAATCTGAACAAATTTCTTCAATTTGTCCTATCTCCATATAGGAAGATAACTACAACTAACTTGCAAGTGTATTGAGAGGGTTAAAAGAGACAGGTTTCAAAAGGCCTTAGTACATCTGTATTGTTTCTCTCAACCAGGTTTGGTTGTTGCAAAGAAAGAGTCACTACTCAAGTTAGTTCAAGAACGAGCAGTTGTTGTAAAGGTACGTGTGAATGGAAAGTTCACCGACTAGTCACCAGGAACAAAGGCAACTTGAGAGACGGGCTGTGCCTGCCGTCCTTTCTGCACTTCTCGGGCTCACAGAGTCTCCTCTGCTTAGTGGACTCTGCCTTTACCCTTCTTTCCCCATCCTTCTGGTTCTGCTCAAGCATAATTTTTCCTCCTTATAACTTCTACTGGCATGTGATTTTGACTTACCACACTACTAATTCTTAGGACACCTTTCAATGTACACTTTTTCGTTTGCTTCTTCTAATTGGCAATTACTTCAGATATTTTAAAGTTCAGATTTCCAGGGAAGGTTACCTGGTTGACCCAGTTTATATTTTCAATTATTGACTCAGATTATAAGTCAGTTATTGTTGGCTCAGTCAGTACCAACTAAAAAAAAAAAAAGGAAAGACAGTCAGATGGTCCTCCCACAAATGTTGCCCACTCTTATGCATGAACTAATGTGGCAATGTTCTGAGAAGTCAAGTCAGTTAAGCATGTAACCCTAACAACATTAGAAAGTAATTGACAAATTTCAGATTCTTTTTCTCTGATTTCATATGCCCTGAGTGACAAAATTATTGTGTAACTTCATCACTTGTCCCTACTCTTGTTCTATTTTTTTCTTTTTTCCTTGAAGATTGCTTGATGTTATCAGGACTAGGAGACAATAATCTACCAATATCCCCTGCATTCCTGTTACCAATAGTCTGCATCTATTGGAGTTAGTGCAGATTTGAAAATCAATTTTCTGAAATTTTGCTAAGATGCTTTTAAGAGCTCAGCACAGTGCTAGGTATTATGCTCATTTAAAAAAGAATAAGAGGCCCTATTATTAAATAACTCAATCTTATTCAGATATGAGAGACTAATTCACAAGAAATCGTTCTAGCAATTAATAAGAAAGTAGTGAAGGTGGTGGAAAGATGACTGGCTATCTCCTATTAAAGCACTTACATTCTAAAAAGGATCAAATACCCTGATTTGAGCTGATATAATAATATGGTCACATGAAGCTTTTTTCATTTTGTTTAAATCCAGAATGGAAAGTGAACACTTGGGAAGACATATCTCAGATCACTAAGGGATGATTTAATGTATTATGTATGTAGAGTTTCTGAAAATTACTTCCTTGAGTGCCAAATTTATTATCTGCAAATCTTTCAAGGCTGAAGGAACTCTATTTAAATATACATACTTGCCACCTAAACAATGAAAGTAAATGACCGAAATCCAGTCGGTGTGTTTTCAAAGAGCTATACAGAATACATTTTGTTCTACTTCTCCTATGACAGAGAAAGAGAGAAAGAGAGAGATTTTGAAACTTACAAAGTAATAAATAACTAGAATTACTTTGATAGTGATTTTACTATAACTTGGCTCTAATTTGACACATATTTCTAATTCCATTCTTCATTGGTTTTCATTTGAGCCAGAGTTTAGATTTGATCTCTTTTTGACCTCTACTTCTCTTTTTCCCACCTATTCTCATTAAATGAACTCATTTTCTTGCTCTAATAAAAATTCAAGGCCTTTTAAATTCTTTCTCTTTCAGGATGATTAAAGGCATAAATCTAGAATGCTGAGAGTCATTCATCCTTTCCCTCCCCTTTCTGTCCATTTCCAGGTTTCTGCCAACTCCTTTTACTTCTACTGTCCAGTTGTACATTGCTGCCATATGTTTTCTCTGCATCTGCTGCCGCCGCTTAGCTTCACATCTTCTTCATGCCTTGCTTGTGCAGGTGCTGGAACCTCCTCAGTCCACTATCGCCCTGATCCTAGATGCTGTTGCATCCTCCATACTTCCATGATTTTCTTGCTAAAGCACAGATGTGATCATGGCTTTCCAAGTATTCTAGTTTTCCATGGTCTAGAAAATTTATTCCAAATAATTTAAACAGGCATAAAAGACTCTTCTGTTATTCAACCTTTCATTGCTGTCACCAAAAGACCCAACAAGAAAACCTTAGAAGAGGAAAAGTTTATTTTGGCTTAAGGTTTCTGAGGTTCAGCCCATGGCTGGTGGACTCAACTGCCCTGGGCCTAAGGTGAGACAGAACATCATGGCAAAACAATGTCATGGAGGAGTGTTGTTCTATTCATGGTAGTCAGAAAGCAGAGAAAAAGCACGGAAAAAGGACCACAGGAAAGATGAACCCTTCCAGGGTACACTCTCAGTGACACACATCCTCCAACCACACCTCACCTGCCTATAGTCACCATCCAGTTTAGTCCATTCAAACTAGGATGGAGTAACTACATTATTGCTCTAATTATCTAATCATTTCTCCTCTGAATATTCCTGCATTAACATAGGAGTTTTGGGGAGACATCTCATATGCAAACCATAATAACAACCTTCTTGATTTGCTTGTACTTTTCCAAGTTTCTATTGATTTTTTTTTTCTGCCGATCATCTCTGTTCTTGTCAGATTACTGATCTTTAATGTGTCCGTGACTATCACTTACTGTTCTTTCTGCCTTGCACACTGTTTCTGCACTGTCTGTCAGATGAAATAATATGTATATCACCTTAAACACTGCCTTCAAGACACCCCTTCCCTTACTGACAAATTTTATTCCTGTGGTCCCAAAGCTCTTTGCACAATCTTCTATTTCTGGCATGTCTCACACAGTGTGGTAAATTTTTGCCTGCAACCCTTTTGCTCCAAACAAAAACAATTTGTTTTATTTGTCCTTGCATACCCAGCATCTTGTGCAGTGCCTGGCACAGAGAACTATATACTCAAAGAACATTTGTTTAATGTCTCTCAAATTAATGTTTGTTGATTTTATGCTATAGGCCCCTTTGGGAGAAAACTAATCTATTAGGTTTCTCTAAAAAGCACATGGAAAGCACCTCCAGTTTCATTGCTGAAAATCAAACACTTAGTAATTTGGGGGAATATGTCTTTACTCTAAGATCTGGGCACATACTCCTCATTCTGTGGTATCTTCTAATGCACTTCCTACCAAAGAAGCAATTTTGTCAAGCCTTCATGTAGAGAACATAAAACTACTTAAGCCAAATGTGATAATTATGAAATCTATGATTCACAGGGAAAGGCCTTATAATATAACTGTTATGGATTAACTTATGTTCCCAAAAGAATATATTGAAATCTTAAGTCCTAGTACCTGTGACTGTGAACTTAATGGGAAATAGAATCTTTGCATATGTGATCAAGTTCAGATGAGCTCATACTGAAGTAGGGTGGCCCTTAATCCAATTTGATTGGTGTCTTTATAAGAAAAAAAAGACAGATACAGACACACAAAGAAAAGTCATGCAATGACAGAGACAGAAACAAGTGATACAGCTGCAAGACCAGGAATACCATGGATTGACACCCACCACCCGAAACTGGGAAGATTCAAGGAGATGCTACCCAGAGTCTCAGGGGAGCTTGGATTTGCAGTCATCTGGCCTCTGAAATTGAGAATAAACTTATAATACCCATCTTGGGATACTTTGTTACAGAAGCCCTAGGAAATTCCAACAACCCAAGGCTTGCCTGAAATTTTCAGCATCAGAAACCATTTTTTTTTTTGAGATTTGATCATACAGAATTTATATTTAGAAATTTTTGAGGAACACCATTTTTTTTCATATCAGCTGTATCATTTTATATTCCTACTAAAAGTGTGCAAGAGTACTAATTTCTTTCCTTACCATCTGGTGTATGTCTTTTTTTTTAATTTATTTATTTATTTTTTTTAATTTACTTATTGATGCATTGAACACAAATGGAGTACAGCTATTGTTTCACTGGCTGTACACAAAGTAGAGTCACACCATCTGTGCGTTCATGCATGTACACAGGGCAATGGTATCTGTCACACATTCTGTTATTATTTTTACCCCCCACCCCTCCCCTCCCTCCACGCTATCTATCCTTCCTCCACTCTTTCCCCATTTTTTCCCCCCTTTCCCCCCCGCATTATGCATCATCATTCATTTATCAGAAACCATTTTTTAATAACCCTTGAAATGGAAAGCTTACTATCTCCAGAAGGAGTCAATCCATAGTAGTAAGCTGGAATGCTACAAGAGGAGTTTTCAAATCACTTCTTATACCTTTTGTCTGTTATTCCAAACTGAAAACCATGACATCTTTAAATCCTACAACTTCTGCAGTTTTTAATGACAAGTTACATAAGGCTGTTTCTACACAAAACAACTGAAAATTGGGAAATATAATCTGAAAATTTCAAGTATATGGATCTTGATGGACATTTTCCCTCCATTAACTAGGGACACTGGTATTGTTTCAGTACAACCTTATTCTGATGGACTGATGGTTTTTATTTGTACTCACATCCCATCAGAAAGGGGGAATGACGTGGCTACATTCCTCCTACCTAGGCCTAATTACATGAGAGGACTTTCCAGTTTTCTGTTTCCCTGTTTTCTCTGGCACCCAACCCAATGGAAGACAGGAATAGCCGTCAAGAAGCAGTAACACTAGATTAAAGGAATTAAAAGTCAAAGTAGCTACGAATCCAAGGAATATCATTGGATTAATGGAAAGAGTAGGTTGCCTGGAAAGTGATTAAGCTCCCTCTGGCTATAAAATAAAAGGGAAAACATCACTCAAATTTAGGATTACTATCCCCCAAGGACACGCAACAAAAGATCTGTGTGTGTTTTTACTTTCAAATGGCCCATGAAGTTGATGTAAGTTGTAATTTGAAGATCACTTTTTCAGTTAACAGAGCTTCAGGGAAAATCAGGAAGGTAAATGAATACTTCAGACAGCTGCCAGCAGAGGAAAATGAATGTTATCTCTCTATAAAAAGAAGTGAGTGTTTACAAAAGCAGAATACATGGGATACTCCAATAACCACTTAGGAAGTTAATCAAAGGGAACATGGGAAACGTCTATAAACAAAAAACTGCAATAATTATTACTCTTTTCTCTCCCTTACTTCTTCACCGAAAGCCATCTCCCTTACCTCCACCATGGCACAGATAAAGTATCTGTAAAACAATCCAGGAACCAAAAGAAGCCAAAGCATAAGTGTCATATACTATCAAAATAACTTACAAAAAGTAAAATAGTTTATTGACTTTGATACTTAGTTTTGACTTAGAACATTACTTAATATCATTAAAATTTTGGTTTAGTGCCATTTGCCTTAATAGACAAATCCATGAGGTGGTCAGTATATGTATTATCATAGTCCCTCAAAGTATCTTTGTGGAAGGACAGTTGTTCTCTGTTACGGTCTGGGTAAGTGTCCACCAAGGCCATCTGTTAAAGGCATGTGGTGCTATTGGAAGGTGGCAGAGCCTTTAAAGGTGAGGGAAGTTAGATCAGTGGTGGACATATGGGGACCCCAGTCCTTTCTTTCTCTCTCTCCGTCTCTCCCTCCCTCCTTCCCTCCCCCACCTCCCTCTCCTACCTCCCTCTCTTTTGGCTTCTTGGCTGCTATGAGATAAACAGCTTCCCTTATCATTTACTCCTGCCATGAAGTTCTGCCCCACCACAGGCCCAAAAGAACTGAGCCAAAATAAACCTTCTATTATGGTTTGGATATGAAGTGTCCTCCAAAAAGCTCATGGATTATTCAATATAGCAATGTTCAAAGGGGAGATGATTGGATTATACCCTATTCAGTGGATTGATTTATTTTGATTAACTCACTTTGGGTTTCTTCAACAAAATTTCTTCAGCATAATTTTCAATGAAGTATCCTGAACTAAAGTGGAAAATAAAATTCAGCATTTCTTAGTTTTAAAGAAAGGTTGCATCCCTACTCAGTGTCACCAAAGTCCACACAAAATTGGGGGCAGGGAAGGACTTGGAGAGGTGCAACCATCACTGGGACCCTGGATGATAGTATAAAAAGTAAGATGCTGAAGTTTCTGCTTCTAGGTTCCAAAATCAAGTATAGAAAGACGCACATCAAATCTTAATTCAGAGAATATAAGTGGCTTACAAATACTCCGGCATTTCCTTGAACTTGGCTGCATGTCTCTTTCATTGAGCCTACTTTTCCTCTGGTTATTCTCCACTCACACTCCTCACCAGCTGGTGGTAAACCCTTTAGTCCTCCTGCTAGAAAGGAGGCATTCTATTCTACCTGGACTGAGTAGGAACACAAGTTGTGCAGACTGCACTTCCACGTAGATCCCTTCCAGAACCTTTTTCCTTATGGTTGTTCTCTAGACAAGAGACCAAATGTCCTTAGACCTAGGGACGGCTATTCTGCTGTTCTAAAGTCATGCTAAATATTCCATAGGTATATAAAAAATAGAAAGTTTACAGTCCAGTGAGACCGCAGTGTATAGATAATTCGGGTTGGGAGAGTTACTGGGGATTGAACTCAGGAACACTAGACCAGTGAGTCACATCCCCAGCACTATTTTACATTTTGTTTAGAGACAGGATCTCACTGAGTTGCTTAGGGCCTCGCTAAGTTGCTGAGGATGGCTTTGAACTTGTGATTCTCCTGCCTCAGCCTCCCAAGCCTCTGGGATTACAGGCGTTCACCACTGCACCCAGCTTAGATAATTTTGAAATAATAATAAAAGCAACTAAAAAATGGGCTGCTTTCTATTGTCGTCGTACATGAGGAATTCTACACAATGACAGTGGCAGAAAAGGGGCAGAGTAGGGGAAATGCCATCTGCAGATCCCACTTTTGATAAGCCCTCCTCTGGGTCCTGATATTGTCCATTGATCCCTAGAAGAGAAAGGTATTTTCTGTAATGATTACTAACAGCTCCTTTGTGGTTTCCGTCTATGGCACTGACCCTTTAGAACCTCCACTGACCTCTTTGGAGGTGTCTATGCCTCTGATTCTGGGGTCCTTTAACCTCTTTTGTGAAACATTTTTCTCTGTTCTGTTATTCTTATTGGAAGCTGAGGTTCAAACTGGCTCAACTCTTAGGTGAACTACGCTTCTTTCCCTTTGTTTCAAATGAGTTTGGTACATAGTTTTACCATCAGCCAGTGGCTTAAAATGAGCATTTTGTATAAAAGAAGCTTCTGTTTAGTCAATCCTTTCTCAGAGACAAATTCTTTTATAATCTTACTCTTTTTACCCCTCAGCTATTCTTGAGGTATTCTTGAGAAACAAAAATTGTATATATTTAAGTGTGCAATGGATTTTTTTACCTATTGCTCTTTTTGTGATGTTTTGATATATATATATATATATATATGTAGAAAAATATTACTACAATCAAGCTAATTGACATATCCGTCCACCTTTGGTCTCTATCATGAGAACACTTAAGACCAACTCTCAAGTTTCAAGTATATAATACAGTATTATTAGCCATAGTTAACATGTGCTATGGTTTGGATGATGGTCCCCCAAAGCCTTGGTCCCCAGGATGTGAGTATTGTGAGATGATTTAGACAGTGGAGCCTGATGGGAGGTCCTTAGATAATGGGAAGTGTCCTCTCAAAAGGGATGGTGTCACCCTGGTCTCTCATCTCCTCCCTCTCTCTCCAGCTTGAGATGTGACTATACTTCTACATACTCTTCCACCAAGATATGCTACCCTCACCAGAGGTCAAACCAATGGGGTCGCATGATCTTGGATTTGAAATTCCAAAATTATGAGCCTAATAAACTTCTTCTATTTATGAAATCCATTGCCTCAAGTATTTTGTCATAGTAACACAAAGGCAAATAATATACCATGCTACACATAAAACCCCCAAAACTTACATGTCCTACATCAGATAGTCCTTGTACCCTGTAATCAGTGTGTCTTCATTTCCTCTACCCTTTAGTCTCTGACATCCACATTCTACTCTCTACATTTATTAGTTTGAATTTTTTAGATTTCACATGTAGGTGAAATAATGTACTATTTTTGCTATTATTATTGCTTAGCTTATTACACTTAGGATAATATCCTCTAGGTTCATCAATAATGTAACAAGGGCCAACCTTATTCTTCTTAAATTTCCTGCTAACGTCATGTTTTGATCTCCTCTTCCTCCACGGATAAGATTTTTAATTATTTAAAAATGCCATAGATCGTTTTTCACAAACCTTAGTTTGCATCCTGCCTACACAATTTTTCCTTTTCTAATTACAACTCAACTGTTCACTTAAAAACTATCAAAATCATGGTGCATTCTATCAGTAACACATACACAATGGTCTAGGAAATCTAACTTTAAACATGCAGTATCAAAAATAGACATCTTTCCACCAAAGAAAAGAAAGGTTGTTCCTACAGAGTACATTATCGTTTTGGATGCACTTAAATAATTTTTCTAGAATAAAAATCTTACTAAATAAATGTATTTTATTAATTTTGTTGTTATTAATATATGCTTGATGTTAGTATAATTAATGCCTTTATGACATTAATTGATAGTGAAGTTGGTAAATTAAGGAAAGGAGATTAAATTAGTAAACAGTGTTGACACATGTTCCTTCTGATTTTTCCCTCTTTTTTCAATACAAAATTGTTAAGAAATTCAGTCTTGAAGCACCCATTTGATTAAATTATTGACCAAATTCTCTGCATAATGTAAGTGATTTTTTAACAGAGACTTTTGCTTTTCTAGTAGGTTTTAAGTAAACTCCCAATGTGCCAAAGACAACACTGAATAATCCATAAGAGCTTCATTGAGTCTTATGTAGAGAATGACTATACACAGACTCTTCCATTTTGCTATCATTTGCTACAAAGCTTATTCATGCTTTAGACTTTCAAAGTGACTCTCTCCATGAGTTCTGAAAGTTAGAAAAGCACTTCTGCCATCTGTTTTTATCTTTTTTTGTATGTAACCTTTGAATCACTAGAATGATGTGGGAAGGTATCAGAAAGCATTGCTTTTCAATAAGTAGTGCAAACAGTAGGAAATTGAGTTTTTCAGGTGTTCAGTAACCCGAGCAATGATCAAACACTGACATCTCCCATTCTAGTTATTTTGCTCTTCAGAATCCACGTAATGTCTTTCAAAAGACTCTGGAGAGTTGAACAGCTTTTGAGACAGAACAACTAAATTCCTCAAACTGTGTTGGATTTCTCATCACTCTCATGAGAAAGAGTAATGCAGACTCTTGGAATCAAAGCTGAAGTGGGAACAAACAATGTCTCCTATGTCATTTCATCTGCACGGTGAGATAATAACAGGAGCTCCTGGTAAACACAGCCTTCTTGAGCTGCAGCCTCTCAGCTTGGAGAAAGCAAAGTAAATCACATTCCTCTCATTTAATTGTGTTTTTATTACCTGAAATTTGTCAAGGTTAAACAATGTCAAAATCTGTTGCACTTCTTGGGAGGCAGCATAATCCTATAACTTGAAATTAGGTTATGAAAAAGGGAGGGATTAATGTGTAAAACTATTCTTTGTCATCATTAAAGAAGATGAAATTAAAACTAGAGAATTATAATGCATTTGAATAAATTTTTGCTCCCGGAAAAGAATTACAATGATATTTTAAGAAATACTATAGCTTCTTTTAACTAAGTTGAAACATGCTCAATGTGATAATGTTCCAATTTTTAATCCTGATGAAAATTTTAGATTTATAAGGTGATCTGGACAATGACTTTATCAGAATAACCTGGAACAGAAAGTGCTATATTTCTAAGGAGATCCAGATGTCTGAAGGTTTCAAGACTGTGTTCTAAAGGACAGAAAGAGAGCTCCAGGGAATTGGCAGGCTTTCTCTGATACCATGTTGGGTTTATATATCAGGGTTCAAGGTACAATTTATCCTTCATTTATCATATACTAATTTAAAATATTTATTTTTATATAGGCAATATGTATTATAAGAAATCATATAACCTAAAACTACACATTAATGAGAACTGAATGGCTATAAAAATAAGTTCAAAATCTTGGAAATGAAAGCAATAGAAATATGGTGACAGAAGCCATGAGAGCTGGAAAATACTAGAATGGAGAGATCCCAGTCAACCAGAAGATTGCGTTTAATAAGTCACTGATAGCATGAAACACAGAGACCAAGAGATTGTTTAAAAACACAAAAGATGGATAAAATTATGAGGCTCTAAATTTTTTCTGATAGGTGTTACAGAAGAAGAAAAAGAACTAACAAGGAAGCAATGTGTGGCAAACTGGGCTAACTATTGCTACATAACAAATTACCACTAATTTTGCAGCTTAAAACAAAGTACACTTAAACCACAGTTTCTGTGGATCATGAATGAGACCATGTTTTAAACAGATTCTCTGCTTCAGGGTTTCACAAGGCTATGAGCAATGTGTCAGCCAGGGCTGAGGCTCATCTCAAGTCTCAATTAGAAAAGGTCCACTGCAAGTTTACAAGGTTGTTGGCAGAATTTCAGTTCCCAATGGCTATTGGACTCAGGGATTCAGTTCATAGATGACTATTGTCTGGAGGTCATTCTCATTTCTTAATCACATGGGCTCCCCAACAAAGCAACCTGCTTCACCGAAGCCAGCAAGAAAGAATGTCTGCTAGGAAGATAAAAGGTACTATTTCAAGTAACTTAATCATGGAGGTGACATTGTTTTCCCTCTGTCACATTCTATGATTAGAATCAGGCCTGTCCAAACCTAAAAGGAGGAAATAACACAAAAGGGTGGATACTAGGATTCTGAACTGGATCCTGTCCAGAAAGGAGTGCTTTGTTCTGGCTCTGCTATAAAGGATATCATTGGAAAAATTGAGAAAACTCCATAAAGTTTTAGATTAAATGATAATATTATGTCAACCTTAATTGTTTTTATAATGATATTGGTTTTGATTGCTGTACTGTGATTAAGCCAGGAAATATACTATCACAGAAGTATTTAAGTGTAAAATAGAATCATATTGAGAGTGAATATTAAAGCAAATGTGGTAAACTGTTAATGATTTAGGACATGTGTGAGTATTTTGTTTTGTTTTGTTTTTTTTGGTACTATTCTTGCAACATTTCAGTAAGTTTGAAGTTATTTTCAAAGAAAAAGATACATATCCAAAGACTATGTAGATTTCATCAGTTTTCATGATAATATCCTTTATAGCAAAAAAATCAGGTATATACACATAAGAGAATAAGAGGTGACCAGCAGAGTCATTTTAAGAACCCTTATGGAATTTTGCTTAAAAATAAAGCAGAGTAATGACTCACTAGCTGAAATGCTGGTATTACAGTTTATTGTGATCACTGCTGATTGAATACAAGTAATATTAAAGGAAGTATATAATGGCAAACCAGGAAAAATATAATTGAAAAAGGGCAATAGATGGTGTTATGGTTTGAATATGAGGTATCCCTGAAAAATTCATGTTAAGCAAGACAGGAATTTTCAGAGCTGAAATAATTAGAGTATGAGAGCTATAACTTCATTATCTATTTGATGAATTAACAATTCAAATGGATTATTGGGTGGTAAATGTAGGCAGATAGATTGGGTATGGCTGGGGGAACTAGGTCACTGAGGGTATGCTCTTTGGGGATTATATTTTGTTCCTGGCTCCTCTCTTGCTCTCTGTTTCCTAGCTACCATGTCCTGAATCACTTTCTTCTACCACACCCTTCTGCCACAATGTTCTGCCATACCTCAGTACCAGAGCAATGGAGTTGGCTAACCATGGACTGAACTCTGAAACCATGAGCTCCAATAAAGTTACCTCACTTTTAAGAGGAAAGAAAACTATGTTTTTGATTATTATTTGATTAGGGAAAGGCGTATAAGGTCCAAGTCTGCAAATCTAAAATAAAGGAAGGACATATCTGTAAGAATGGAAGCACTATTCTTCACTCAATTCTTACTGATCTATTCACTGCTTCCAGTTTTTAAGATGCTTTGAAAACTAAACTCAGCAAAAATGAAGCCCAAATATATGAAGTTAAATTGAATTAGTCAAGTTTTATATTATGCACATCCTTTAATATAACCTTTTCATGCCAATAAGTGTGTCATGCATAAATGAAATGCTACACTATCTTATGGCTTAGCAGTATTGGTCTGGGTCTCAGATGGGTAGTTAGAACTCAGGCTTCTAAGAAGTGTTTTCTTTGCCAACACATGCTTAGTCACCATCTAGGTAACCCATGGTTTTGTTGTTGTGCCCATGTAAACTTACTTAAGAACATACTTACTGTCCTAAGCAAAGATCTAAGTGCCTATTAATCTATTTCCAAAGAAAAACCTTTAAATTAATCAAATAGTGCCAGCATTCCTGAGGAAAAATATTATGGAAAAACACTGAGATCCCATTAAGATGGTTCTCACTCATCAAATTCATCTAAGACTTACCAAAGTGCCTCACACTTTATCTCAGAAACTAGTTCAGTTTAGACCCAGACATGAGGATGGTCCAAAGATTGTGCCACTAGCCACATATAAATTTTTAAACTCAAGCTTAAATAGGTAAAGTTAAATAAAAGTAAAAGTTATTTTTCTCTCTTATGTCCACCACATTTCCAGGACTCAATAACCACATGTGGCTAGCCAGCAGTTACCATATTAGGAAGTTCAGACATACAATATTTCATCATCTCCACAAGTTCTACTTGCACTGGTCCAGACCATGGAAGACTCCTGTGATTTATCCCATCTTCAAGGCTGTTTCTGGTCCAAGGGAGGCATAATGAAACATGAACTTCTGATATAACCTCAGAACCACCATGGACTTCAAACTGACCCAAACTGAAGCTCTGACCTTTCCTAACCTAATTTCACAGAGACCCACATCAACCATTAGAGTTTAAGAAGAAGATGAAGCAATACTTACCTCAAATGACATAATAATAACTGAGAAGGTCCTTTTAAATCTATGAAGTGTTATGCAAAAATAAAATATTTCCCTAAGCAATTGCTTTTACTTTGTTGTGGGGAATCACCCTCGATTATTACATTCAATATTGGACTCTATAGCTTCAGATAAATGCAGAAAATTTGGAGCCAGATCAGAGGAGAGACACAAAGATGATGAAAGGGTTGAGAAGTAAACTCTTGTGGCTAAAGAAACAGAAGTCATTCATTCTGGGAGAACATTTCACAATTATTTTCAAGCATAGGATATGTATTACAAGAAGAATTATGTCCAACTATTTGAAAGATATTGTGAACAGAACAATTAATTGCACAATTTTCCTGACAAGTGTTCCTTTAGTTCTTTACTAGAAGTATTTGAAAGCAGAAAAGATTCCATGTGAAATACTTTCTGGTCACTGATTCCTTCTGAGAAAAGCACTCAGATGTAGTTCATCATGCATACATGTCCATGCTTTGTACCATGTGCAAATCTGTTTCCGGCTTGTTGGCCCAAGGATTGGTTATAGCCCATATCAAGCCACCTAGAGTCTGACCAGTGACTACAACGAGAGCCAAGGATGGAACCCATTCAACAGGGTCACTCTATATTAGGAGTGATTGTAGAGGGTAAGCTCATTGCCTCCCCAGAACCAACTTTTCTTTTCTTGTAAGACATCGCATTACTTTTCTTGTGGAACCATTCTCCCACCCCATATAGCACAAGTCTGGTTAACCAAAGCATCCATTTCCCCTGGCCACAATGATTGGGTCAGGAATAACAACTAGTCTGAGTCAACTCAATGAGACTTATTCCAGGACTTCTCCCCACAAAACTGACAGGAGCAAAGGAATCTATCTATCTTTGTGACCTATTTTGAGGTATGAGATTATAAGCCTGGATCTAGCGATCTGGGGTGAGTTGCCACTGAAGGTGAGTACAACAGTGTAGTTCTTTAAAAATAATAATAATGTTATTGTATTTTTCATACCTTTACATGATCTATTTATTGTAATGTGGTACTGAGGATGGAACCCAGTGCCTAACACATGCTAGGCAAGAGCTCTACCACTGAACTACAACCATGGCCCCAACAATGTAGTTCTTATATACATGTTCATTAACTTTCTCCAGGGCAGAAGCATTCATCTCCTGCCAGGGAACAAGCAGCTACAACTGCTAAGCAACACAACTAAATCACAGAGCTAGAGAAGTGGGAGAAGCAAGAAAGAGGTCACTCTTCAGCACCCAAGACTTCCATTTCACCTCCCTTGACCCCTTTGCAGCACCACTCTCTCCCACTACCAATGAACCTCCTTTCACTTCCTTGAACAAATAGACTTTTCTCCTAACAATTGCCTCTGTCCCTTAATTCGGTAATCGCTGCCCCATGCCTCCCAGCCTGCTAAACATTTACTGGAATTTTTCAGACACCTTTGTCCTCTCTCCTATTTATCCTTTGCATAATTTTGTAACTTAACATCATGCTAGTTTGATCTCAGGGAGGAGATAAATATTCTTGGCCAAATACATCGTCTTTAAACTACTTTAATGGTAAAAAATAAACAAAATATCTATGTAGAAGAGAGTAAAGGAGAAAAAGAATTAAAGCAAGATGGAGTGTCTGCTAATTGTTATCAAGAACAAATGGCCATTATTCAAATGGCTCTGGAAACCCATTGTGGACATCCTCAGAGTGACAGTCCTTCAGTGAGTTTAGAGACCCCTCCTGCTGGGTCCTGACAGCAGCCATATGTGGATGTTTGCAACTCTAACTTTCTCCCACCCTTGTGACAATGCTACACAGGTGAATTTGGTTGTTTTGTATTTATTTTCTACTTTTGGAGTAACTTCAGTTCTTTGAGGGATTTTTTTTTTTTTTTGCTTATTTAACAAATATTTAATAAGCAACTAAAGGGCACATAGTATTTTATGTTCTAAAATGCAGTGGTGAAGACCCAAATATTGGTCTTATTGAAGAAAAACAATCTGTGTGTTTTAAAATGTAAAAAGTGCTTCCGAAAGAGGAGTGCAGGGCAAGGAAGGGGGTGGTGACAGGTGGGTGGGGCAGGGGTTATATGCAATAAAGGGAAATGTTTGGGAGCAACCAACCCTCTGGTGCCAAATTGGAACACTGATGTTTCCAGATGTCTCTTTAAAAATCCAATCTCAGTAGCAAGATTAATATTGGAGAGATTTGCCCAGATTTGAGGGTGGACAAATTGGACTGGTAAAGGGCTTTATTTCTAAAATGTACAATCTTACTCTATTATTGAGATACAATCTACAATCTTTCCGCCCTTGGTTTCCTCATTTAAACTTTCTGTGATGGTTTCCAGTTCTAAAATTTTAGTATTTGAACCCAAATTCTGGCTTCTGGGCAAACTTCTCATAGTTTTCCTATTTATACCACATCCTATCCCCAAATGATTACATTTTTTTTTAAGCTCTGATTTGGAATTTTACATTCCTGTTTCCATCCCTACCCTACATATTTCTTTTTCTCAATTTGTTTTTAGGTTGAAGTAAAGTTTACATGAAACCTAGCAACACACAAACCTAGAAAAGAGAGGAGGATTAAATTTATTGCTTGGTATTGAAGAGATTATTTATAACTGGAAATATACAAAATGCTCTTAAATGCATGAGTGGAATTATACTAATTATATTTTTCAAGGATATTCTGAAATGGCATTTTATCTGACTGAAATGAATCACACAACTATTACGATAATCATAGCCCTCCTAAACTGAGGAATCCCAGGTTTTTTGATACTTATAATGTACTTCAGAGTCATCTCTCTATCATATAATTTGTATGACAATCTCTAATTTTGTTTTCTTTCATAATTAAAAAGAGCATCTTTAAATTGTATGGGTTTTTGAACTGGTCAAGAATTCTTCATTTTTGTTCTTTGATTATTAAAATTATCCAAGTTTTTTTAAGAACAAAGATTTTATGTCTTCTGCTAATTTGATTAGGTTTTTGATCTCTTCAAAGAGAAACTAAGTCCTATGAGAAGATGTATGCAAATGTTTATTTGTTCTAAAGTCTCTTTGGGGTTTATAATTCTGGCTAAATGAATTATAGTTTTACGATATGGTTTTTGATGCATATATTCTAAAGCTTTAAAAATCAGATTGCTCTGGTATATAAATCATGATTGTTATTTTAGTATACTATAAAGGAAATTATTTTATTGAGTTGCTAAAGACATATATATGCATATATGTGTATATATATATTTTTTCATAATTGGTAAATAACATTGATTCTTATAGCAAACATTGATTCTTAAAGCCCTTATTCAAAATTTTTACAGTTCTGTGGAATGTAACCAAATTCTAAACATGTAAAATATGATAAATATTCCAGGTGCGGTGGCACACGCCTGTAATCCCAGCACTTGGGAGGCTGAGGCAGGAGGATCGCGAGTTCAAAGCCAGCCTCAGCAACTCAGCGAGGCCCTAAGCAACTCAGTGAGTCCCTGTCTCCAAATAAAATATAAAATAGGGCTGGGGATGTGGCTCAGTGGCTCTGAGTTCAATCCCCAGTACCAAAAAAAAAAAAACCCATAGTAACCTACCTAAATGGTAATTAGCCTTATTTACATAAGAAAAAATCTAGGGGGCTAGGGATGTAGCTCAGTGCTCAGTAGTAGAGTGCCTGCCTTGCAAGCACAAGGCCCTGGGTTCAATCCCCAGCACTGCCAAAAAAAAAAAAAAAAAGAAAAAGAAAAGAAAAGAAAAGAAAAAAGAAAAAGAAAAAATCTAACTAATAGATATTCCTTAATGCAGATCTCTAATAGAACAACTTTTATAACAAATTTGTTTTCTCTGATTAGATGAAAATCTTAGAAATAAAAGTATTATGTTTATTAATTTAAATTGACTATACAGACTAGATTTACTTTGTTCTTGCTAATGTTCTGCATTTTTCTTACCTGTTTAGTTTCTTATCAGTGGACGTCTAGGTAAACTTGACTAAGAACTACCCTGAACTAACTATTCCTTTCTCTTTCTTTCCTTTTCTTTTCTTTTTTCTTCTTTTTGGAGTGGGGGATTGAACTCAGGGACACTCGACCACTGATCCCCAGCCCTATTTTGTATTTTATTTAGAGACAGGGTCTCACTGAGTTGCTTAGCGCCTTGCTGGTGCTGAGGCTGGCTTTGAACTCGCGATCCTCCTGTCTAAGCCTGGGGAGCTGCTGGGATCCACACCCCAAAGAACTACTTCTTTCTAAACCTCCTGTTGCTTATGATTGGCTAAAATGGGGTCTTCTGACACTAACTCATAAACTGCCACTTTCCCTCCCATGGGGAACAAACCGGATGAAAGAATTGGACAACCCTCCAGTTGCATGGGACCAAAACTCTTAGCAAATAATGAGCAATAAATATGTTCTGAGAAAATCTTTCAGCGATTGAGTGGAATTGTATGGAATCAATTATCAAACCTCACCAAAATAAATAGCTTGTAGGTTATAGAAAGAGAGTTCTTATGCATACTAACACTAAAGTCCTTCTCCTAGGCAGAACTTTAAATATTTGAGATTTCACCTCCTGCAGAAATAAGCTTCTGGCTTCCTTATACTTCTGAGTTCCTTGATGGACCCTACACACTAACCAATGAACTGCCAGGCAGATGATGCTGATGCCCTAACTCCCTCAACACTGAGGGATCAACTAGATAGGAGGGAATTGAAGCACTCTTTAAAATTAAAAGCAACTTCCTGATAACTGTTTTTCTGCATCCCAAACTTCCTCAAGCTGAAAATAAAAACTGGAAAACATCCCCCTGGGTGGGTGCCAGGGAAGCTGAAATTGGTGTTCTCTGGCTAGCACAGCCTAGCTAAATCTGCCTGTGTAGATCTCCTGGCTTTCATTTGTACAAATTTTTACCTCTCCTGTAGGACCTGCAGAGAAACAATCTAGCTGCTTCTTCCCAGACGGATCAAACTGTATGAAAATTATTTTTCGTCTTTACATCCTTCACTTCTTTCCTTGCTTTCTTTCTTCTTCTCTTTAAAATTCTTTTGGCTAATTTTTCATTGGTACAGTATAATTATACAAAATAGCGGGATTCATTATGCCATATTCACACTTGTGTATAACATAATTTGATAAATGGCATTTCCCAATACCTTCCCTTTTCTCCCCCCAATCTTTTTTTTTTTTTTTTTTTTTTTTTTTGGAACCAGGGATTGAACTCAGGGACACTCGGCCACTGAACCACATCCCCAGCCCTATTTTGTATTTTATTTAGAGACAGGGTCTCACTGAGTTGCTTAGGGCCTCGCTAAGTTGCTGAGGCTGGCTTTGAACTTGCGATCCTCCTGACTCAGCCTCCCAAGTCGCTTGGATTACAGGCGTGCGCCACCAAACCCGGCTTCCCCCCAATCTTCCTGCTCTACTTTACTGATCTCCCTTCTATCATTACTACTATTATTTTAACTAGTACATTAAAATTACATAATTGCAGGAATTCATCGTGACATATTCATACATGGACATAGCATAATTTGGTAGACCTTTTTTCCCTGGTATTTCCCAATGCTCCCTACCTACCTTCCTCCCTCTTGGTTCCCTTCCTTGACTTTCTGAGGCGGGCTAATTTTATTCAGTATGATATTATTCAGTTCCATCCCTTTACTAGCAAATGACATCATTTTATTCTACTTATGGCTGAGTAAAATCCCATTGCACATTTATACCACATTTTCTTTACACTTTCCTCTGCTGATGGGTACCTAGACTGATTCTATTATTTAGCTGTTGTGAATTGCACTGCTATGAATATTGGCATGCATGAATTGATATAGTATGCTAATTTTAGTTCTTTTGGATAAGTACCAAGGAGTGGGATACCTGCGTCATAGTGTGGTGTTGTTTTAGTCTTTCAAGAAATCACTATACTGTTCTCCAAAGTGGTGGTACTAATTGGAAGTCCCACCAACAATGTATAAATGTATCTTCCCCCCAAATCCTCAACAGCAATTATTGCTGTTTGATTATTGATAATTGCTATTCTAACCAGAGTGAGATGAAATCTCAGTGTGGTATTGACGTGCATTTCCCTGATTGCTGTGGATGTTGAAACTTTCTTTTCTTCATTTTTTTTTTTTTTAGGATGGTTCTCTTCTGATTTATGTGGCACTTTTCTGCTTGCAAAATATTTGTGAGATGACAGATACAGTAGAATAAAATATCTTAAAAGTTGTAAAAACATTATTTATAGCAGCTAACATTTTAATAGTTCTTTTGCCTTTATTATATTTTGAGCCACTTTTTAAAAAATTTTTACAGACTTAATATTGATTCATTGTACACAAATGGGGTACAACTTTTCATTTCTGTAGATTCATACCATTCATGTAATCATACATGTACGTAGGTTAATGATGTCTGTCTCATTTCACCATTTTTCATACCCCCATCCTTCCCCCTCATTTCCCTCTTCTTAATCTAAAGTTCCTCTATTCTTTGGAGGAACCCCTCCCCCCAAACCCGATTATATACCATCATCCACTTAGGGAAAGAAGGCACACTTTTACATTGCTGGTAGAGTTGCAAATTAGTGCAGCCACTCTGGAAAGCAGTGTGGAGATTTCTCAGAAAACTTGGAATGGACCCACCTTTTGACCCAGTTATCCCACTCCTTGGTTTATACCCAAAGGACTTAAAATTAGCATACTACAGTATCGCAGCCACATTAATGTTTATAGCAGCTCAATTCACAATAGCAAGACTGTGGAACCAATCTAGATGCCCTTCAATAGATGAATAGATAAAAAAGCTGTGGTATATATACACAATGGAATACTATTCAGCCATAAAGAAGAATAATATTATGGCATTTGCAGATAAATGGATGGAATTGGAGAATATCATGCTAAGTGAAATAAGCCAATCCCCAAAAACCAAAGGCCAAATGTTATCCCTGATAAGTTAATGAACCTTTTTTTAAAAAAATGTGTTTGTTGATCATTTGTGTTTGTTCTCTGTAGAAATGTATGTTTAGATAATTTGTTCATTTATTGATTGGGTTTTGTGTGTGTGTGTGTGTGTGTGTGTGTGTGTGTGTGTTATCTTTATATATTGTGGATATCAGTCACCTGTCATAAGAATAGCTGGCAGATTTTCTCCCATTCTGTTGACTTTCTCTATACTCTTTACTTTGCAGAAGCTTTTTAATTTTTTTTTTCTTTTTTTTTTTTTTTGGTACTGGGGATTGAAACCAGGGGCACTCAACCACTGAAGCCACATCCCCAGCCCTATTTTGTATTTTATTTAGAGACAGGGTCTCACTGAGTTGCTTAGGGCCTCGCTGAGTTGCTGAGGCTGGCTTTGAACTCGCAATCCTCCTGCCTTAGCCTCCCAGGTGCTGGGATTACAGGCGTGCGCCACCACGCCCAGCTAAGCTTTTTAATTCGATGTCATCTTATTTATTGATTCTCAGTTTGATTTCTTGAGGCTTAAGAGTCTTTTTAAGGAGGTTGGTGCCTGCAGCACTATGCTGGATTATTGACCCTATGTTTTCTTCTAGCAGTTTCAGTGTTTCTCACTAATTCCTAGGTCTTTGATTCACTTTGAGTTGATTTTTGTACAGGATGAGAAATAGAAATATAGTTTCAAATAGAAACTATTTTGCAAATAGATATCCAGCTCTCCCAGCACCACTTGTTAAAGTCTTAATTTTTTCCTATAAGTGCTTTTGGCACCTTTGTGAAAGATCAGATGACTGTATCTATGTGGATTTGTCTCTGTATCGTCTATTCCTTTTGTCTTCATGTCTGTTTTGATGCCAAAACCATGTTGTTTTGTTACTGTGGCCCTGCAGTGTGATTTGAGATGAGGTGTTGTGATGCCTCTCACATTGCTCTTCTTGCTCAGGATGGCTTTGGTTATTCCAGGTTCTGGTTATCTCTTCTGTAATAAGTCCTGTGCTGTTGGTATATCTTAGCTTCAACACACAGATTCGGTGTAATCCAACCTCCAATGCCTATCAGTTTGCTGCTGCAGAAGCCCTGATTTATTTCACTCTTGGACAGCTGCCCCAACACTGTGGATTCCTCTAAGCATTGTCATGGCACCTCTCCGTTTCTGCTACAGGAGAAGATCTCCTTGAGTGAATCCTGAGGCCCTCCCCTAGCTGTTCCTACTTGAGGCATGGTCATCAGTTTGGTGTTTTTTATTTTGTTTTGTTTTTTGTTGTTCTACGTGCTAAAGTATAATCTAAGCTTGAGCAGGCTTAGTTTGTGTGTGGAGCAAGGTGTGCTGTTTCTTGAAGCCTCTGCCCCGTAAACTCAGTGTCACAGTCACTTCCCAACATCTCCAAGGGTCCAAGCTCTGTCCCTGAGCAGTCCAAGTTGTCTGCTACCCAAACTGCAACTTCCCCCATAAACCCTGCAGCATCTCTCATTGCCAGCCACCATATTTGTTGCTTATTTCCTATGTGGACATGGTCCAAGTCCAGCCAGGTGGAATCAAGATAGATTCCCTGGTTTGACTGCCAGTAACGCTTTTGCCAAAGAAACTTTAATTTTTTTTTTTTTTTATTTGTGGTGCTGGGGATTGAACCCAGGGCCTTGTACATGGGAGGCAAGCCCTCTATCAACTGAGCTATATCCCCAGCCCAAGAAACTTTAATTCTTTTTTTTTT
>JAJEJO010052108.1:11878-23566 GCA_020662805.1 Glaucomys volans | reverse complement strand
ACTGATCAGAGAAAACATTTGGCCTTTGGGTTTTTGGGCTTGGCTTATTTCACTTAGCATGATATTCTCCAACTCCATCCATTTACCAGCAAATGCCATAATTTTATTCTTTTTTATGGCTGAGTAATATTCCATTGTGTATATATACCACAGTTTCTTTATCCATTCTTCAATTGAAGGGCATCTAGTTTGGTTCCACAATCTAGCTATTGTGAATTGAGCAGCTATGAATATAGATGTGGCTGGATCCCTATACTTTGCTGATTTTAAGACCTTCAGGTATAAACCGAGGAATGGGATAGCTGGGTCAAATGGTGAATCCATTCCAAGTTTTTTGAGGAATCTCCATACTGCTTTCCAGGGTGGCTGCACCAATTTGCAACTCCACCAGCAATGTACAAGTGTGTCTTTTTCCCCACATCCACGCCAACACTTGTTATTGCTTGTATTCCTGATAGTAGACATTCTAATTGGAGTTAGATGAAATCTTAGGGTAGTTTTAATTTGCATTTCTCTAATTACTAGAGATGATGAGTACTTTTTCATATATTTGTTAATAGCCTGCATATCCTCTTCTGTGAAGTGTCTGCCTAGTTCCTTAGCCCATTTATTGATTGGGTTCTTTGCATTTTTGGTGTACAGTTTTGTAAGCCCTTTATAAATTTTAGAGATCAGTGCTCTGTCTGAAGTGTGTGTGGAAAAGATTTTTTCCCACTCTGTAGGCTCTCTTTTCACATTCTTGATTTCTTCTTTTGCTGAGAGAAAGCTTTTTAGTTTGCACCCATCCCATTTATTGATTCTTCCTTTTATTTCTTGCGCTCTGGTGGTCTTGTTGAGAAAGTCTGGTCCTAAGCCAATATGAAGAAGATTCGGGCCTACTATTTCTTCTAAATCAAATGTATTTATCTACATAAGCAATGAATCATCTGAAAGTGAATTGTGGAAAACAACTCTGTTCAAAATAGCCTCAAAAAAATACTTGGGAATCAATCTAACAAAAGAGGTGAAAAACCTCTACAATGAAAACTACAGAACATTAAAGAAAGAAATTGAGGAAGACCTTAGAAGATGGAAAGATCTTCCATGTTCTTGGAGAGGCAGAATCAATATAATCAAAATGACCATACTTCCAAAGATGCTGTACAAATTTAATGCAATTCCAATACAAATTCCTATGACATTCCTCACAGAAATAGAAAAAGCAATCGTGAAATTCATATGGAAGAACAAAAGACCCAGAATAGCCAAAACAATCCTGAGCAGGAAGAATGACGCAGGAGGTATCACAATACCAGACCTTAAACTCTACTATAGAGCAATAGTGATAAAAACAGCATGGTATTGGCACCAAAATAGACAGATAGACCAATGGTACAGAATAGAAGACCCAGAGACAAACCCACGTAAGTACAGTTATCTCATACTAGACAAAGGTGCCAAAAACATACAGTGGAGAAAAGACAGCCTGTTCAACAAATGGTGCTGGCAAAACTGGAAATCCATATGCAATAAAATGAAATTAAACCCCTATTTCTCACCCTGTACAAAACTGGACTCAAACCGGATCAAGGATCTAGGAATTCGACGTGAGACTCTTCACCAAAAAGAAACTTTAATTCCAATGATACAAAATTCACTGAAAAATGGTGCTATATAAACAGAACTTCCCACTGTTAGGTTGGATTCAGGCCGCTGGATGAGGGGGGCAGGGCAGCAGGCAGCCCGCACATGCATGGCGGAACATCAGGCAACCCTCAGAGCCAAAGCACAACCAATTGGATGGTGGCAGATGAACCCCAATGGTGCCTTATGCCTGCCTGTCACTCAGTGGGACCCTCAGCCAATCCTGGACTATAAAGACCCCAGCCAGCCAGAGCCACACACGACTTCCCAGCCCTCCACCCGGGCCTTCACCCCCGGGCCTTCACCCTGGAGGACCGGTGAATCTTGCCCAAGAGCCAGCCCAATAAAGTTCTTCTATTAATTAATTTGGGCTTCTGCCCTTCAGTTACCTCCATCTGATCTTATACCCACCTTTCTCATATTTTGATACACATGGCGAATGGCTCCATTTGTACAGCATGCTGGGATAAACCATACAAGATGCTCTAGGGCAGTGGAACAAACCTAGGGGTAACAGGAGCCTGCTAATTATAGGACTAAGATTTTTTTTTTTTTTTTTTTTTTTTTTTTGCGGTGCTGGGGATTGAACCCAGGGCCCTGTGCTTGCGAGGCAAGCACTCTACCAACTGAGCTAAATCCCCAGCCCTGGGACTAAGATTTTAATGCTCCAGTTACACACCCAAGACAACCTACTATGGAGGATTTGGAGTACAACAGAGACTTTGTTTCAAAAATTACCTGAAATCCCTTCTAATCTTCTTCCTCATTGGCATACCTATCTCTCTCCTTCTTTCTCATCCCCCAGCACCTGCATTTTTGCACAAGTTGGGCTAACCGTGTACAATTTTGTTTTTACATTGGTTTAATACTACTGTAGAAATCAAAGAACTCAAAAGAAAATAACAAATGACAATAGAATTATACTCTTTCACATTAGGGAAAGGTTGTTCCACTGTACACAATGATTTTAGTCACTATGAGGGATTGGCAATAAAATTATTGACCCTCTTAGTCTGTGTTCAGTAACCATGTCAACTATACAATGTGCCTATTATCACATTGCCTTGGACCCAACAATTTAACAGATATTAATTGAACAGATATTAATAAGAACCATTAGTTCTCAGTATGTTACCATCAGATGACTTGAGTCACATATCTAATCAAAAGCCAACCAAGGCATACATTCCAGAAAAGTTGTCTGTACTATTACCTAGGAGTTTAATAAAATCCCTTCGATTTTCTCTTCATGTCCTCTTACTGACTTAGATTTAAAAGATGCTATTGTTAGGGTCAAGACACCTACTGCCCGCGAAGGAAGACTCCAAGAGACCTTCTCATGCAACACGCACAGGGTTTATTGTCCAAGCATGCTTGGGGCTCCCTACATGTCCTAACAGCACGACGGAGGCAGAGAGCCCCGAGCCAAAGTACGGCAAGCTTTTTATAACAATAAGCAAACGGGCAGTTTCCTTGGGTGAACAACTTATGGATTTACAACTTATGGATTCACAACTTATGGATTTACTAGCAATTTGGCGATATTTACACAAGGTTAGCTAAGCAATTTATGGTTTTACTAACAACCTGGTGATGTTTACACAAGGTTAGCTCCCAAGCTCAGTTCCCCTTATTGGTCTTAATCACAGATTTACAATAGGACGCAGGCGGGGGTCCCATTATCTCTTTTGGACCATTTTCTGGCCTCTTTTAGTTAACTCTTTCCCACCGTTTAACTCTTTCATGTCCTTTAGCCTGAGCGACTCTTACACTATAAAGATAAACTAGATGCTTATTTGTGACTATTGTTGAACAGTACTATCACAAAATCATTTCCGTATTAGAGAATTAAAAATAAGGGGAAAAAAATAAGGGAAAATAAAAGTAGGGTGATGAAGGCGAGGAGAGAGTTATACTGGTAAAAGTATATATTTTTCCCTTGGCAGAAATTAATTTACTAATAATAAAGAAATGGCCAGTGATTATTAAATCTCTAGAAAATAAGTAAAGGAAGACCTATGGTAACAGACTTATTCAAAGACCTTTTCTCTTATAAACAAGAAACATAGATTCAAAATTTGAATAAAATAGAATGATGGCTGGAATATATACAATTCTGGGTACAAGAATCTGTGCCAAGCACTTTCTAGAACTTTCCAAACTCACTTCATTCTCAGAACAACCCTATGAGGCGGACAAGTTTATCTTCATCCTACCAATGAGAGGTCTGAAACTGACTAATTGGCCAGTTAGAGAATATGTGTATATAGAACCAGAAGAGGCAGACAAGATCAGAATCTCAAACCATCTCATGCAGTTACCTCTGATCACATTGCAGGAAGTAGACTCCACAGGTTTTAAACCAGCTCATTTTACTAATTTAGCATGATATTGACAATTCCAATGGCTCATAAACTTGATTCCACACTAGAATCACTTGGGGAGCTTTTAAGATTTATGGTTTCACCCCAAACCAAGTAAGTCATAATGTCTGGAGAAGGTGGGAAAACCAAGCATCAGTATTTTTTAAGATTTCTATACAATTCAAACTCCAGAAAAATTTGGAAACCACTGACCAGTGCTAACTTTGGACATCCTGGCCTAAAGCTGGTTCCAGAGTCCTAAATTTCATTTAGAAGAAATGATTGCAATGCAGGTACCAAAGCTAGACAGTTATGAGTACTCCTTATTTTTAAGGAGTTTCTACCTTCCTCCACCCTCAAATAATGCTATAGTGCACTATCATTTGTGTATACTCAGGGAGACTGAGCAAAGATAGCAACTTCTTTTATGCACTAGAGCAATATTGGGTAAGCACACAGAAAAGTGGGAGAAAGAGAAATTTTGGTAGTTAGCAATTATTTTGATAGTGCTAGACATTCAAATAGAAAAATTAGGCCCCCAAAATTGACTTCAGAATCTAATTACTTCATTTGACTGTCTAATGTGAACAAATTAGTCACCAAATTACCTCTTTTTTTCCCCCATACTCCAGTATGTCATAAATAAAAACACTCATTTAAAACAAAACTTTTATTTTTGCTATATTTTGCAAAATGTAAGAATCAAAAAGAACAAATCATCTGGGTGAAGTTCCTCATTTTACAGCTGAGGGAACCAATCCCTGGGTTGTGTTTTTATTCTACGAATAAAGCAAGTGCTTCCCTGAGGGAGGCAGCTCAAAGTGACCCAGTACCCAGAGGGGTCTGTCAGGAGATTCGTAAGGGGAGGGATATGTGATTTTTAACACCCACCATGTTTGCCTCCCCTGAGTAGGTAAAGCATTATGCCTGGTAATCCCTAAATTTAGAGAAATAAAAATAAAAAAGGCTTTCCAGAGGTTTCCTAGCCTTGCGGCTTTCAAGCAAGATGATGAAGAGTCACACCCCTCCCACAGAACCTGAGGTATTAGGAAGTTGGGCCCCTTCTCTGCCCAGATCTGGAGGACCTATCTGCAGATTTGCATCATTTGTAACCTTGTTGAGGTCCCTAGATCTCTGTTGACTTTGTTTATGTTGTGTCCCTCAGAAAAACTGTATGAGTCAAAAAGAAGCAAGGAAGGAGTCAACTCTGATCTGTATTCTTCAGGTTCTTATCTCTGACTCTTCCCACACAATTATATTATAGTGTCTTACCCATACTGCTCATCCAAATTTAGTAATGACAGGTTTAAAAAACCACAGTTATTCTCTTAAGAACATCTAAATAGAGTGGAAAGGTAAATCAACCAACCCCAATTAAGATTTCCCCTTAAATTACCAAATAAAGATTCACTTTACAGAGGTGAAACAATATCATGTCCTAATATGGTCAAATAGAAATGTATCTAACAAAGCAGACAGCTCATTTATGATTGTGTTACCTGTAAGATCAGATGCAGGTGACCAAATAGGAGTCAGACCAAAGGTGGCTGAATAAAGCCTTATTGGGATTGGCTCTCAGGTGAGATTCACTGGTCCTGCAGGGTGACGGCAGGGTGGAAGGCCCAGGAAGTCCCGCCTGGCTCCAGCTGGCTGGGGTCCTCATAGTCAGGGATAGGTGGGGAAGGCTTGAGGATTCAGGGCCCGCCTGGGATTGGCAGGGGACCCTGCTGAGATCCATGCCTCTCCCGAGTTGGCTGGGGGTTCTGCTGAGAGACAGACTGGTGCGAGGCACCACCGGGGTTTGTCTGCCACCATCCCATTGGTTATGCTTCGGCCTAAGAGGGCTGCCTGGTGTTCCACCGTGCTTGCGTGGACCGCCTGCTGCCCTGCCCCGCATCTAGCCACCTGAATCCGACCTAACACTACCAATAGATGTGTTTCATTACTATGCTAGAAATTCTTCATTTATTGCTCATGGTAAATATTGTAGAACAGGACTGCTACACTAAACTATAATTGCATTAATGCAGACTCGTACTAGTCAACTCTTTTGGAAGGTAAATCACATGATTCATTTGGATTAAACAAAACTCATCCATGTTTATAGCAGCTCAATTCACAATACTAAAATATGGAGCCAACCTAGGTGGCCTTCAACAGATGAATGGATAAAGAAAATGTGGTATATATACACAATGGACTATCACTCAGCCATAAAGAATGAAATTATGGCATTTGCTGGAAAATGGATGGAACTGGAGACTATCATGTGAAATGAAATAAGCCAATCCCCAAAAACTAAATACCAAATACCGAATGAATGTTCTGTCTGATATACAGATGCTAACACACATTAAGGGGGTGGGGGAGTAGAATAGAAGTTTATTGGCTTAGGCAAAGGGGAATGAAGGGAAGGGAGGGAGCTGGGGATAGGAAAGACAATAGAATGAATCAAACATCTCTCTCCTGTGTTCATATTTGAATACTGGACCAGTGTAACTCCACATCATGTTCAACCACAAGAATGGGATCTTAATGACAATAAATTATTCTGCATATGTGTATAATTCATCAAAATACATTCTACTGTCATGTATATCTAAAAAGAACAGCAACATAAAAGAATTCTCAGCCCCTGCAAGGATATGATATACCCATTTCCCACACAGGGAAACTGACGCCCAGAAAGATTACTACCAAGGAGCAACTTTGGACTTCACATTTGGGTTTTGTAGCCTCAAGTGCAGTTGCCAAGAGTTCAGAAATGAGAAAGACTTCTTTCTTCTCTCTTCAGGGTATTGTTTCAGTATTAGTTAATGGAGTAGAAAAATGGGCACAGACAATGTAAGAGTGGTAAACATGTTTTAGCTCTAAAGTCTCTAATTGGAAAGCACCATAATCTTTAAATAAATTTATTTTGTTTCTCAAAACAAAAACAAAAGCAAAAACAAAAAAACCCTCTTGACTTCTATTCCACATGTAAGAGCAATCAACATGGTTCTTCCAAAGCCTACCTGGATATAATTGGTTGGTATACACTGACATGCAGATGCTAACACACTATGATACGCTTTGCATTGACCCTTTTGTTCAGGTTCATTTAATTACATGAGGGTAGGACCTAGAGCTTGGTGTGAATTGGAATAGTTAAAGCAATGAAAAAATGAAATTATTTGCCTAATTAAGGGTTTAAAAATTTTTTCCCCTGTAAGTCAGAGGAGTTGAGGGGTTGGAAATGTTAGAACTGAAATAGAAGTTTTAGAAGAAAGATTTAAATAGAAGCAAGAAAGATCAGGGGAAAATAAGAGAAGGATCCCCCTGGTTACAGTATCTGTGGATCTTTTAAAAAGAAAAAAATATATTTATGGTTTAAGAGGGGTTGGGGAACAATATTTATTTGGTAAGAGACCAGGTCCCATTCCTTTTATCTGGGAGGAAACCATGCTTTTCTGCACCATTTCCTAATGGAATATATAAAACACAAAGCTATCTGTACTAATGACAACAGAGAGAGAAAGTTCACCTCTGCAAATTACTAAGATAATTAAAGGGAAGGACATTAACTAAAAGTATTAATCATGAGTTCAGAACTGAGAGTTCCAGAGAAAAGAGCTGTCGGAGAAGTAAGTAAAAACCATTTATCAATGTAGAAAGGACAAGTGCAAATATGTAGGGAAGTGCTTCGGAATATAGATAAGGAGGAGAGGCCCTCCATCCTGGAGGAAGGTTCCAGGTGGTACTGATAAGAGGATGACTTCCTAAGTCAGACCACACCCATCCGAGGAGTAGAAAGTGTGGACAAACTGTCCCAAGACGGAGCACGTCAGCAGACTCCTTGCTCTTCAGAATCCTATGAGGGAGCCTTCTGCCTGGCCTCTCCAGTAGAAGAGCACAGGGAACTGCTTGCAGGTGTCCCATTGTCTACCAGAACCTTCATCAAAAGACCTTGCTCCTGTAACAAAAACAGCATGGTACTGGCACCAAAATAGGTAGGTAGACCAATGGTATACAATAGAGGGCACAGAGACAAACCCGCAGAAATACAGTTTTCTCATACTTGACAAAGGAGCCAAAAACATACAATGGAGAAAAGATAGCCTCTTCAACAAATGATGCTGGGAAAACTGGAAATCCATATGCAGCAAATTGAAACTAAATCCCTATCTCTCACCTTGCACAAAACTCAACTCAAAATGGATCAAGGACCTAGGAATAAGACCAGAGACCCTGCACCTAAAAGAAGAAAAAGAAGGGCCAAATCTTTATCATATCAGCCTAGGACCAGACTTCCTTAACACAAGAAGCACTTCCTTAACTCCCAAAGCACAAGAAATAAAAGCAAGAAACAATAAATGGGATAGATTCAAATTAAAAAGTTTTTTTCTCAGCAAAGGAAACAATCAGCAATGTGAAGAGAGAACCTGCAGAGCGGGAGAAAATCTTTGCCACACATATGTCAGGTAGAGCACTCATCTCCAGAATATATAAAGAACTCAAAAAACTCTACTCCAAGAATACTAATAACCCAATCAACAAATGGGCTAAGGAAATGAGCACACACTTCACAGAAGAAGATCTACAAGCAATCAGTAGATACATGAAAAATGTTCAACATCTCTAGTAATAAAAGAAATGCAAATCAAAACTACCCTAAGATATCATCTCGCCCCAATTAGAATGTCTATTATCAAGAATACAAGCAACAATAGGTGTTGGGAAGGATGTGGGGAAAAAGGTACACTCATACATTGCTGGTGGGGTTGCAAATTTCCACACTCTGGTAGGTTGTGTGGAGAATCCTCAGAAAACTTGGAATGGAACCACCACTTGACCCAGCTATCCCACTCCTTGGACTATACCCAAAGGACTTAAAATCAGCATACTACAGTGATGCAGCCACATCAATGTTTATAGCAGCCCAGCCCAATTCACTATAGCTAGATTGTGGAACCAACCTAGATGCCCTTTGATAGATGAATGGATAAAGAAACTGTGGTATTCATACACAATGGTATATTATTCACCCATAAAGATGAATAAAATCATGACATTTGCAGGTGAATGGATGGAATTGGACAAGATCATGTTAAGTGAAATAAGCCAATCCCAAAAAACCAAAGGCCTAATGATTTCTCTTATAAGTGATTGATGACACATAGCAGGGGTGGGGGAGGTACAGGAAGAATGGAGAAGGGATGGATTGTATAGTGGAAAATGAAGGGTGGGGAGGGAGCAGGGAAGGAAAGATAATAGAATGAGACAAACATCTTTACCCTATGTATATGTATGAATAGGCAAATTGTATGATTCTACTTTGTGTACAACCAGAAAAATGATAATTGTACCCCATTTGTGTACAATGAACTAAAATAAAAAAAAAAAGTATTTAAAAAAAAAAACAAAAACCTTGCTCTTCCTTTTATTCTTTGTTCTTCAGAGAAACACCGCTCTAGGAAAGAAGCAGCAACCCTTTAGAGAAGCCATGCCTTAATATTTTCCTAAATTCTTAAGTAGTAATTGGCATTGTTTGTCTAACAAAGGAAGTGAATTGCAACCTTAATATATATTTTTAAGTTATTGTCTGTGCCCCAGATAAAATATAAATAATAACAAGACAAGGATTTTATTTTATTTTTCTGTGAATTATGCCCTGCATCCAGAAAAATATCTAGGTGATAGGTGTTGAAAACTACTTATGAGCAAAGAATGTTAGGGCTCTACATTCAAACCTTTGGAGACATCTATTACATAAAGCAGATCAGTTTTCAGGGTGCTTTAGTGAATGCAAAGCAAGAATAGTGGCCACTTACAATGTGATGAAGGGCAGAGGTGACACCGTGATACCAATGGTGATGAGAATCAAGCAGGGCTGAGTTCCATTTCCATAGATGTGAAGATGGATCACCCAAGAAATGCTGAGGCAAGCATAGAAAGCATGTTTTGTTTAAAAGATAGAACAGAAATAGGCTTCTCTGCAGAGAAGGGGCCCCAAAGCTGGATCTCCAGGGACATGGGGGAGTCTTGCTCCTTTTATACATTTTAGATTTCCTCAGTTCTCATGCTTCCTTCTCCCCTAATCTTGCCTTACTCCTCTCCCCATCCTGCCTACTGATCAGGGGTCAAAAGGTGAAGGTGAAGTGATTGAAGGGCAGGAAGGACAGGAACGAAGCTGCCCAGGGGTACAGTTAGGAATGGACCAGCCCAAGAGGCATTCATTAACAACTCCTACAATGCTCTGCAGGGAGGAGCAATTCCTGGGGCAGGTTACCTTAGCAACAGGTTGGAGGAGAGGGAAGTGAAGGGTTATGGAAAATAATATTCCTATAAAATAACTCCCCAAGAAAATGGATGGTATGGATGGTGATACCCAAGGGGGGGGTGGGGGGTTATGGGGGGGATAGGAAAGAATGGAGGAAGTATGGATGTGTGGAGGAAAATGGAACAGGAGGGGATGGGGGAAGAAAAAATAGTAGACTGAGACAGACAGTACTACTCTATGTATATGTAAGATTACATGAACTGTGTGAATAAAAATAAATATAAATAAATAAATAAATAAATAAATAAATAAATAAAAAGAAAGAAAATGGATGGCATGGTTGGAGAAGTGGGAAAGGAAACTGGCCAACCATTAAACCTCTCCCAGTGCATTCCTGACATCAATGGACCCTGGGGGGAAAGGGCAGATATGGAATATTAGGCCCTAAACCTTGACCCTCCCCAAGTTAACCTAATCCTGAATGACACTGGGCAAGATTTGAATACTCATCCTTCGGTATCTAATTTTAAACTGCATGCACACAATGGTTTCATCACCCTCCTCATACCCTATAAAACCAGAATTCCCACTGGGCGTGGTGGCACATGCCTGTAATCCCAGCAGCTCGGGAGACTGTGGCAGGACGATAGTGGGTTCAAAGTCAGCCTCAGCAAGGGCAAGACACTAAGCAACTCAATGAGACCCTGTCTCTAAATAAAATACAAAATAGCCTGGGGTTGTGGCTCAGTGACTGAGTGCCCCTGAGTTCAATCCCTGGTTCAAAAAAAAAAAAAAAACTCAGAATTCCCCCTATAACTGGGGGCCATTTTCCTTCTGGAAGGTGGACCTGAATGACACCCGACTCTGTGAAGGAAGTTGAGAGTCTGGCTCCCCTATGGTTCTCTGAAGTTGGCGGTCCCCGCAGCCACCTTTTATGCCATGGCTGAGTCCGAAAACTGACTGTATGCCCTACCCTGCAAAAAGAGACTCTCCACACTCCCTCCGAGTCCACTTTGGCTTAATGACTGCTGGAGCTTGACCCAAAATGGACCCCAACTCTGGGCTAGGTTTTCGAGGCCTATGCCATTGTTGTACCCAAAGAAAATAAAATCATCCAAGCCGATCACGTAAAGCCAAAAGAAGCCTTTATTTTAGCTGGCCAGAGACGATCTCCCTTAGGCCTAAAAGCAGGGTTACACCTAAAAGGAGGGTGCGGGGAAATCGTAAGTAATTCTGTTGTTGCCAACTTTTATAGGGCACGGGAAGGGATTAGGGCAGGGTTATAGGGTGTGGGAGGGATTAGGGTTGGTCTATAGGGAGGGGGGATTAGGGTGGGGCTAACTCTCTCCTGATGGCACTGGAGAATCTTTGGGGGAAGTATAACATTCCCCACTGGTCTTATTCACATTAACAAATCCTTGTTTAGGAAACTAGTGGTTTTTC
>JAJEJO010052107.1:42852-60776 GCA_020662805.1 Glaucomys volans | reverse complement strand
GTGTTTGTTTCATTTCTCCCCTTATTGCAGAATGGGTTTCCTGGTTCTCCAAAGGTCATGGCAGAAAACACGATTGCCCCCAGCTCCTGAGTTCAGATAGGCCTCTTCTACCTCTCATTCTCCATTGTCCTTTCATCTCAAATTCCTTAGGAAAGGGTGTTAATCAGCCTTGGCTGGTGACAGGCTCACTCTTGGCAAATCAGCTGTGACCAGAAGGTCAGAGTTTTGTGTATAAATGTAGTTGAAGGGGAGCCCCCCTGAGGTCCCACCCCTGTGTGTTCTTGTTCATGGAAAATGCTCAAACAGAAATCACTGACAGCTTCTCTTTGACCTGACTCTACCTTTGGGATGGAGACAGGGCAAGGAAACGGAGGCCATGATTAGCGTCAGAGGAGATCTGGACCAAGGGCATCTGACTGCGGCCCAGTGCTCTTTCCACTACACCCTGTTCCTTTGGGCCTGATGTGAAGCCAGTGATTGTGAAATAGCCTGTGCCTATGCAGTTTCCCCTTGGGAGCACTGCAGTGTGAGCAGTTTTGATTAAAGTGAATTTTGTTGGCAGTCTTGGAGTGAGCTGAGAGCCAGGCATCAGTGGTGTGGCTAGTTGCAACCCTTGGGGAAACTGTCAGAAGGCATTTGTCATAGGTCCTGGGTGGGCAGGATGACCTCTCACAGGGTGTAGGAGTGTAGGGGAGGATGGACCCTTGCTTTTTTCCCTTGGTACTGGGGATTGAACTCAGGACCTTGCACATGCTAGGCAAGTGTTCTACCATGGTCCTGCACCCCCAGACCTTTTAATTTTATTTTTGAGACAGTGTCTTGCTAAGTTGGCCAGGTTGGCCTCCAACTTGTAATCCTCCTATCTCTGCCTCCCAGGTAGTTGCGATTATAGGTGTGAGACCCTGTGCCCAGCAGGCTCTTTCTCTGGCCTTCACCTAGAGGCTGTTTTTAAAGATAGAATTGGAGAAGGCCAGTGTTTCAGTCAGCTTTTTCACTGCTGTGAGTAAAAAGACCTAACCAGAACAACTGTAGAGGAGGAAAAGTTTATTTGAGGGCTTATGGTTTCTGAGGTCTCAATCCATAGACAGCAGTCTCCATTCCTGGGGGCTCAAGGTGAGGCTGAACATCATGGTGGAAGAGTGTGGCAGAGGGCAGCTGTTCACATAATGATCAGGAAGCAGAGAGAGAGACTCCACTCTCCCAGATACTAAATATATACCCTATAACCACACCCCTAATGAACCACTTCCTCCAGCTATACCCCACCTGCATCCAGTTACCACCCAGTTAATCCCATCAGGGAGCAATTCGCTGATGAGGTCAAGGCTATAACGCAATCATTTTTTCTCCAAACCTTCTTGCATTGTCTCACATGTGAACTTTTGGGGGACACCTCACATCCAAACCACAACAGCCAGGAAGGACAGGGAGGAGGACTTTCTCCTGAGTCCTCACTCAAACCAGGAATCAAACTGAGGTCCCGTGTTCTTGTTCATGGAAAGTGCTTGATAGTAAAACTCAAAACACAGATAGCTTTTTTTTGACTGGACTCTACCATTGTGAGGAGGACAGGCAGGGAAATACAACCATTGTGACTGGGGAAGAGGAATTTCTTTCCCTGAAGATACAGAGGAGGATCCCCAAATCTGGCCAGAAAGCTTGTTTCTAGAGGACCCAAAAGAAAGGAAATGTGGTGTCTCCCTGGTCTTCCTTGAAACTTCCTGGGCAGTGACATTTTTTCTCTCATTCCACTGTCTTGATTGTGGGAAGTAATGCTAATGTTCAGGATGCTGTCAATTTCGTGGACACCTTGATGTCCCTCCTTCTGTCTCTCTAGTACCTCGTGGCTGGAGTCACTGATTCTCCCACCTCCACACCTGAGTGTATTCCATGGCTTGAGCCAATCCTGATAATAGCCTCAGTCAGTCTATACCCCATGCGGTGTGGAATTGTCTTTCTCATGGTAGATCTGGTGTGGGGAGCATCAGGTTGGGTTCCTGGTTGAGATTTTTCTGCCTTGTTGTGTTATATATTCACAAGCCTGGGTTCCTTGTTATGTTTCCCTGAACCCCACTTAGTTGGGACTCTGTGCCCACTTACAAATTTTGGGCTTTCTGCCCCTTCCTTCAGCCACAAAGGAGGGCATCATGATGCAGCTTTTCCTGATTCTATGTCACCTCTCATGTCTGTCATCATTGCCCACTGGCCTGGTTGTCTTTCATACTGATGCCAACCAGAAATATCCTGTGAACTGTCTATGGGCCCATTTTGCAGCTGGGCTGGAACACAAGGCACAGGCTTAGAGAGGAGGCTTTCTCTATTTTCTCTTGCTCCTCCCCCTGGACTTAGTGCTTCTTCCATGAGCTCATTCTAATGACTCTTGGCATGGGCTATGCTTCCTGTCCTTCTGAACCATTCCAGGAGTCTTCTCCCCTTTTCGTTTGTCTCCCGTCTGTTGATTGCAAACCTTGTTGGAAGTCCCTGGAAAGCAGCCCTTCCCCCAGGGAATGTATTTCCTAGTGTACCAGTAAGGGATGCTGACATTGCAAAATTAAGTCCATCATGTAGATGTAGACATGTCCCAGAATATTATGGGTCATTCTGCATTAGCTCATCAGCCCATGGGATTAGTCCAAGTCCAAGCAGCTCTGCCCCAGTGAAGGAGAAAAGCAGACTACATTCCTCATTCATTATTTTAAATATATTTTTTAGTTGTGGGTGGACACAATACCTTTATTTTATTTTTATGTGGTGCTGAGGATTGAACCCAGGGCCTCATGCATGTAGGCGAGCATACTACCACTGAGCCACAACTTCAGCCCTCATTTGGTTCTAATTCTCCCCCTCATGATGCAGGCAGGTATTTTCTAAGTACACTCATGAATCTCTTTCTCATCCAAGTTCCAAAATGACATTGTCTACATTTCTGAACTTGGGTCTATAATATTCCTGAAGGCGCAAGATTTATTCTAATTACCTCCCATTCCTCAGGGGTGGTTCTTATTGCTTTTTTCCCAAGCCTGAATTTCCTCCATCCATCCATCCATCCATCCATCCATCCATCCATCCATCCCTCCATCCATCCATCCCAATAAATGTTCTGCCAGGTTCTGTGTTGGACAGTGGAAACATGGTGTCAGATATGGATTGTTCTTCCAAGGAATCTTATGTCTGCAATTAGCCCTTTCTCTGTCTCCCAGGACCCACTGATGTGCCTTTCTGCAGTCTAGGAGATGACAAATAGTGGGGAGAATGACAATAAACATGTAAGCATAATTAATTGTTAAAAATGTAATTGGGACTCAATACATAGGAAATAAGAGAGCAAAAGAGAACAAGAGTGAGTTAGAAGGTCCCTATTTTTCAAGGGTGTTAGGCATAGGCTTTGTGAGGAAGTGACCTTTCAGCTGAGATCCAAGGGCTGTGGCGATGGACCATCATGTACATACAGCAGGCAGCAAGACAAACAAAGCAGAAATGCTAAGGCCCCGAGGTAGGAAAGAAAATGGGTTCCAGAAACAGAAAGGAGCTCAGCGTGGCTGAAGAACAGCGAATGAGAAAGTGGCATGAGGCGAGGCCAGGAGGAAAGTGGGAGACATGCGAAGGCATGGCCTTTTGGCCACGTGAGGAAGGTGGGATGGAAGGGGCTTAAGCAAAGATGGATGCAATGGGATGTGAAAGATTTCCCCAGCTGCTCTGATGAATGAAGGGGAGGGACCTCCTGCAAGCAGGGAGATCACCTGAGAACTATTGCCGAGAGGCGATGAAGACTTGGTCCACTGTGATGCCCTGTGGACTCCCTTTGGGCAGCAACCCCCTCTCACCTGTTCCAAGAGAGCTTTGCACTACAGCTAAGGTCTTTCAAACAGGCTTGTGGAAAGAGCTCAGGGTGGGATCCTGGGATACCCTCCTAATGTACGGGCTCCTAGGTCCCTTCAGGGCCAGGATGGTGTGCAAGTAGTGACTCAACTGGGGCAGGGGATTTTCTCTTCTCCACGGGAACTGGTCTTTCTGAGGATTGTTCTAAATTCCATTGATTATTTTTTGCTTTGTCCTGGAAACGGCTACTCTTTATGTAAGCGCTTTCAGAGAGTGACAAATCATGGAAAAATTCTTTTAGTTTTGGATGTGGCAAAGTCAGAGAAGGCATGTCTTGCTCTGTGGTGTGGAGGACGAGCAGGAGGCGGTGCCACAGGCAAGAGAGCTGGAGAATGGATGCAGGTGGCCAGGCTGAGTCATGGTGTACTTTTTCACTCCTGAGAAACCCATACATAGCTGGGTTTCTCCATCACGCTGTGGGCAGGGGTGGGGGTGGGGGGCACTTGGTGGTGTTGTGTCTGATGTTCCAGGCAGGAAGGGAAAATTGGAAAAGAAGGGGAAAACATCATTTCTGTGGGGCAGGGAACACAGCGTGCCTCTCTGGCTTCCAAGAGGAATGTTTCTTTCTGAGGGTTCTCAACCCCAGGGCTGAGCTCTCTGGGATAGAAGACACCCCCTCCCCGCCCCAGTTTCTGATATTTCTACCATTCTTGGCTTTTGAGTACACATTGGGGGAAGCAGAATCAATCCTTCCATCCTTTCTTTTCCTTCCTTCCTCCCTCCCTCCCCCCTTTCTTTCTTTCTCTTTCCTTTTCTTTTTCCCTCCCTTCCTTCCTCCCTCCCCCTGCCTTTCTTTTGTGTTACTAGGATTGAACCCAGGGGCACTCTACCACTGAGCTACATTACCAGCCCTTTTTACTTTTTCTTTTGAGGCAGAGTCTCACCACCAAGTTACCTAAGCTGGCCTCAAAATTGGGATTCTCCTGCCTCAGCCTCCCAAATTGCTGGTGTTACAGGCATGCACCACCATAGCTGGGAAGTAGAGTCCTTTCTGATTAGTTCCTTGTCTGCTCACCAGAGGCAGAGATTTCTGAGCTACTTCTTTAGGAACAAAGTATTTGGGCTCTCCCTCCCTGATTGTACTCCTCATTTCCTTGACTTCTCTCTCTCTCTCTCTCTCTCTCTCTGCCTCTCTCTCTTTGCCCTTTCTCCTGTCTTTATTTCCTGACTCTGTCCCACTTGATGGAGTGAGAGGTGAACAGTGGATGACAGTGTTGGCAGTAGCTGTAGAATGTTGCTGGAGGCTAGTGGGGAAGGGGCGAAGAAGCTTCTGCAGGCACTAATTCAAAAGGCCCTTCAATGGAGTCACAAGTCTGTGGCCCTCAGAATCAAGGAGGAGGGACTAGATGGGGATCAACATAATGGTGGGGCAGGAAAAGGGGAGCAGGCATCTCCCTGGGCACATTTGCTGGAAAACAATTACTGAGCTGGATTGCCCTGTGTGCATGTATGAATGCACAGATGGTATTATTCTACTTTGTGTACAACCAGAGAAAAAATAGCTGTACTCCATTTGTGCTCAATGAATCAATAAGTAAATAAAAAAAATTATCGAGGTGGGATGCTGATGTGAGGGTTGTTAAGATTGCAGTGAAAACAGTTTAGAGGAAGCAATGCAGAAAGTACAGCATAAACTTGAGCAGATGGCAGTCAAACTGGGGCTCCTGAGGGTCTTTGCCCTTCACTGCCCTTCTTCTGTCCTCCCGTGCTTCACCTGCAGGTTAATACCAGTCCACTCTGAGGAGGAGGTGATATAACCAGGAAGCAGGCAACAGCCATGGAAATCTCAGTCCAGGGCTTCTGAGCATGTTGTGGCTCAGGGGTGGCTGGCACGGAATCCTGGACTATAAAACCACTCCTCCCCTTTTCTTTCTTTCCACCTTTTATGAGTTTTTTCTAGTACATGGGATTAAGCTCAAGGCTCCTGCACCTGCTAAGCATGTGCTTTACCACTGAGCTCTAGCCCAAGTCCTCCATCCCGAGTCCTAAGTCTTTTTTTTTTTTTTTTTGGAACCGGGGATTGAACTCAGGTGCACTTGGCCACTGAGCCAGATCCCCAGTCCTATTTTGTATTTTTATTTAGAGACAGGGTCTCACTGAGTTGCTTAGGGCCTCGCTAAGTTGCTGAGACTGGCTTCGAACTCACCATCCTCCTGCCTCAGCCTCCCAAGTGCTGGGATTACAGGCGTGAGCCACCGCGCCTGGCAGAGTCCCAAGTCTTAAGTTAGGATGCTGCCCCTGGATATAAACTCCAGTGGCTTCCATCTTTCTCAGAGTAAAACCCAAAGTTCTTGTGGACTTAAAACCCTTCATGCTTGGCCTCCCACTGTTACTTCTCCTACTGTTATGGTTTAGATAAGAGGTGTCCCCCCCAAAGCTCACCTGTGAGTGTGAGACAATGCAAGAATTTTCAGAGGTGAAATGATTAGGTTATGAGAACCTTAACCTAATCAGTGGATTATTCTACCAATATGGATTAACTGGGTGGTAACTGTAGGTAGGTAGGGTATGACTGGAAGAAGCAGATCACTGGGGGTGTGCATTTGGGGTTTATACTTTGCCCCTGGTGAGCATGGTGCGCTCTCTCTCTCTCCCTCCTTCCTAGTTGCCATATCCTGAGCTGCTTTCCACGACACCATGCTCTTCTGCCATGATGTTCTGCCTCACTTTGGGCCCAGAGTTATGGATCCAGCCCACGGTAGACTGACCCTCTGAAACTGTGAGCCAAAATAAACTTTTCCTAAATTTTTCTTCTTAGGCATTTTGGTCACAGTGACGCAAAGCTGGCTAAAACCCCAACATTCTCCTTTCTTTATTCTGTTCTAGCCACTCTGGCCTCCAGTGCCAGTGTGTTGTGCTTCAGGGGCTCTGCATTCATGGTGCTCTCCTGTTGAGATGTTCTCCTACAGAGCTGCCTGGCTCATTCCCTTACCCCTTCAGCCTTCCTTTCAATGCCACTTTAACCACGAGGTCTTCTCTGCACACCTTATGTCAATTCATGCCTCCTTCACCTGTCCCCTCTACTACCCACCCCCTCACTGCACCTCAATTTTCTTCATAGCTCTTCCTCCTCACAAAACACATTATATGTAAGTCTGTTTATTGCCTGTGTCTCCTGCTTGACTGTTATTGCTTCGTTTGCTGCTGCATTTACAGCGCCTAGAAGAATGTCTGGCACAAGGAGGCAGGCGTTCAATAAATATTTGTTGAGTGAGCAAATGAGTTACGAAATCTAATGAGGGCAGAGATTTTGGTGACTCTTTAGCATTGATATGTAATCTTGAGAGTGAATGTTTGTCACAACGATCAACATTTTCTAATAGAATTGCCTCGTTAGTACAGGGACCTCCTCAGTGTTGGGCCATGAGCCACTTATTTCTGGAAGGATGTCGAGGAGCAGGGTGATGCTCCACCTTGGATCCTGGATCTGTCATGAGATCTTCTCTTTGAGAAGAGCCACAGCCCTCACAGGATGTCCACAATCATCTCTGTTATGGTTTGGATGTGAGGTGTCCCCCAAAAGCTCACATGTGAGACAATGTAAGAAGGTTCAGAGAAGAAATGATTGGGTTATGAGAGCCTTAACTCCAATCAGTGAATTAATCCCTGATGGGATTAACTGAGTGCTAATTGAAGACTGGTAGGGTGTGGCTGGAGGAGGTGTGGCTTTGGGGTATATATTTTGTATCTGGTGAGTGGAGTCTCTTATCTCCGCTTCCTGGTCATCATGCGAGCTGGTTCCCTTTGCCACATTCTTCCACCATGATGTTCTGCCTCACCTCAAGCCCCAAGGATTGGAGCCAGCCTTCTATGAACTAAGACCTCTGAAACTGTGAGCCTCGAAAGAAATTTTTCCTCCTCTACAATTGTGCTGGTTGGGTCCTTTAGTCACAGCAATGAAAAAGCTGACTAAAACAATCTCATACTTACCTCGTTCCCCTGGAAGGAAGCCCAGACTATGTCCCCCTCTGTGGATGAAAGAAGAAGAAAGGGGTGTTTATTACTCAGCTTATTACTCTGGAGAAATAGAACCAAAAGGATATATATGCATATATAAATATAGACATATATATTATCCTAAATTAGCATCAATTAGGCATCTAAGTGATGTAGGATGTGCATGTATCTATATATATATGTCTCCTATGGATATATACGGAAAGATATTTATTTTAGGGAACTGGCTCATATGAGTTTCTATGCTGCAATCTTAAGATCATATTCCTGTTTTAGAGAACTGAGTCTTTCCTCTTAAGAATTTCAACTCATTAGATGAGGCCTACTACATTATGGAGAGTTATTGACTTTATTTGAAATTCTACTGATTTAGCTAGCTAGGTGCAGAGACACGCACCTGTGGATCCAGCAACTTGGGAGAATGAGGCAATTTAGCAAGACCCTGTTTTGAAATAAAATTTTAAAAAGGGCTTACAACTCAGTGGTAGTCGCCTAGCATGTGCAAGGACCTGGGTTTGATTTCCAGTAGCTGCACCCCACCCACATGAAAGATCTACTGATTTAAATGTTAATTTTATCTAACAATAACCACACCTTTACACCGACATCTGCCCTGGTATTTGATCTAAAGATTGGGCACAACACCCTAGCAGATAAACTATCCCAGGGACCCACCCTGGCAGCAATACACAATACAGTTAGACGGACAGGCCTGCCGTTGTCCTGGCTGAGAATTGGGAGATCTGTTGAGGTTTCTTGGGCTCATTCCTGCCTCTGGTGGGATCCTTTTGAAGCAATCATATCAATAAACAGAAGGGTCCCACCAGGAGGGGCTAACAAGGGCTGCAGAGCTCCTTCTTCTATCTTGCTCTGGCTTTGCTTTAGTCTGGTCCTTCCCCCAAGTCCAAGTTCCTGGGGCTCTGACTCATTTCCCAGGAACTGAAAGTCGGGGAGCTCAGGAGGTGCATATCGGACCAAAGGTTTCTATACTGGGAGGACTGGGAGATATCCAGAGCCTGAAGGCTATTTGGAGGCTCGGGGGCAGGCTAACCAGAAGCAGGGAGACAAAAGGTAGAATTGGACTCTGTGCTCCATAAAAGGAGATTTCAGAGCCAGGGAGAGGAGCAGCGGGTTCTTCATGGTGACCTTGTCCAGGGCCTCTGTACATGCTCTCCCCTGGGGCCGGAACAGCCTTCCCTCCTGCACACAGTTGGACAGAGCTATAGCCCCAGGCTCTTGTCCTTCCCTGACCTCTCAAGCAGGGACAATCACTTCCTCCTTCTTGTCTTCACAGCCCTGGACTTGCCTCCTCTGGCCTTCCAGGCCAGATTCGGGGGCAGGGCTGCATCTGCCCATCCCTCCATCCCCCACTCCCCACCAGGAGACTGACTTCTTGGGGGACAGACTTGCTTCTCCCTCATCTGTGGGTCCTTTGAGCCTGGAACAGCTGGTCCCAGCTCCCTGTGGGTAATTAGGTCCTGAATGGGGCCCTCCTGCCAGGGATTTTACAAGAGTCCTTTCATGGCCTGGGGAGCCTGAGAGGAAGTGGGAATTGGGGGATGGCTGGGAGGCTGGGAGTCTCCTAGCCTTTGTTTTGGTCTATCTATCAAAAACCAAGCAAATTATCTAAGTTATCTATCTAAACCAAGCAAATTATCTAAAACCAAGCAAATTAACATATTCCATTATCTCAGGTAGTTTCCTCCCTCTCTTCCTCACATCTCTCCTATTTGGGTGATAACATTAATATATACACTCTACTTTCTTAGGGAATTCCTAGTACAATTACTAGATTATTAACAATGGTGCTCATGAATAACTACAACTTCTTTCTCTTTGACTCACATCTCCCAACCATCCCCAAACACTCAACATTCTTCTGCTTTTTTTTTTTTTTGTACTAGGAATTGAACCAAGGAGCACTTAACTACTCAGCCACATTCCCAGGCCCTTCAATTTTTATTTTTAAAATTTTAAGACAGAGACTGGCTAGGTTGCCAAGGGTGGTCTCAAACTTTTGGTCCTCCTGCCTCAGACTCCTGAGCTTGGGATTCTAGGTGTATGCTACCACAACCAGCTCATATTCTTCTGTATCTATGCATTCAGTTTTAAAAAGATTTCCATCTATAAGTGAGAACGTCCAGCATTTTCCCCCATGTTTGGCTTATTTCACTTAACATGATGTCCTCTAAGTTCACCCATGTGTTTCAAATGGCAAGATGTTCTTTTAAAAGGACGAATAGTATTCCTTTGTGTACATACATACATACTGAGTCACAATCCTTTTTATTTTTTATTTTGAGACTGGGTCTCACTAAGTTGCTTAGGGCCTCGCTAAGTTGCTGAGGCTGGCCTCAAACTTGAGATCCTCCTGCCTCAGCCTCCCAGTCATTGGAATTACAGACATGGGTCACCCTGCCTGTTATTCTTTTTTTTTTTTCAATTGTGAAAATGTTCTGAAAAGTATTGTTTGTTGTTTTCCGACACATCTGCCACTGATAGGTACTAGGGTGTTCCTAAAACAAAAATGTTCAGATAGTCAGCCTAATATCTTTTGCATCCATCAAACATGTTTGACAAAGCAAAGAATGAAGCGTTCTACCTGGGCTGAGCAGCCTGTCTGAGGACAGAAAGTTCTCAACCAGTCACTGTATATGCATTGACTTGACTTCACCCTCAAATTGGAACTTGATTTCACTTAGACTTTTTATTATATGATAATAAATCATGGAGAAAAAAAGAGGAAATTTCAAAAGTATTTATAAAGATTGCTCCCCCTACTCCTTGGCCGGGTCCATTATTAATTCAACTATTTATTGGGCACTTATCATGTGCCTGGCTCTATTCCAGACACTGGGGCTACGGTGGTGAGCCATATAGCAAAGTCTTGCTTTTATGGAAATTCTGGTTCACCTCTGGTTTAGGAAACCCTAAACCAGGAACCGAAAGGCTTCTTCCACCCTACATCCTACTCCTTGCCCTCTTTAGTTCCAATTCTGGGACCTGGGGCAAAATGCCAGCTTTAGCAGGGGGACTGCCAAGGTCTTTGGAGGCCAGAGCCCCTCCACCCACCAAAGTGGGTGTGGTCCCCTGCAGCTGAGCCCTGGGTTTTGTCAGAGATGGACTGTCCTCAGAGTCTGGCTGGACTCACCCAGAGCAAAACGCAGTTGAGCTTGGGGCTAGCTCCCTCTGCCTGTCTCTGCCTCACTCTCAGGGAGTTCAAGATCACTTGAATTCCCCAGCCTCAACAACAGGCGCCAGCCTGAGCCTTCCTGAGATTTCCCAGTGGCTGCTTCTGTCTGACTGTCCATGTTTCTAATCCCTAGGCCTCTGCTTTTCTTCTGGGCTCAGGAGCCCAACTCTGGCTCCTCTGAGAAGTGGATCTTGGCTGATAATCTCCAGGTTCCCAGACCGCCCGGGGTGGGAGGGGCAAGATGGGCACCAGGAGGCTGGAGTTTAGCCCTGTGTCTACCACTTGGTTGCTGTGTGATGTGGAGCAAGTCACTTTCCATCTCTGGGCTCACATTTCTTGTCTGTAATTACTTGTCACTCATTGAGCAAGCCTTTGGACTACTCTCTGTGTTATTGGATGTAGTCTCAGCTCCTTGGTCCAGTATTTTTGGCCCTTCACAGTCTGAGCCATCTAGGAGGGAGCTGGGTGAGGGGTTTGGTTTCCTGAATGGCTCTTACTCTGCCCTCTGCTTTCCCAGTCCTTCACATGCTGCATCTGTAGCCCCAGCTGGTCTTCTGTGCCCAGCTGGCCGGCAGGCGCATAGTAAGTGCACCCGCACATTGAGAAGCGCTCTTTCCCTGTATTCCCCACAATTCTGACTGGTGCTGAAAGATTCATGGGGTTTGGAAGAAGCTCTCACAGTCCCTGAGTTCAGGCCTAAACTTGGGGGTGAAGGAGAGGGCACTGAGAAGCAGGTTATGAGAAACCAGGAGGGCCAGAGAGGCCCAGCGGAGTGGGCCTCTGGTAGATGGCCAGGGAAGAGAGGGAAAGATGGGTAGATAAAGTGTTCTATAGAAGGTGAGACCAGGAGAGACCTGGAAGTGGCCATGGGAAAGTTGACTTGACTCAGAAATGGGGGCTTCACGTTGCTCTTATTGTAGTAGCCAGACTTCAGAGGAGGGTGGTGTGGATGTATAGGAAATGTGTCCTATTCCATCACTAGGACTATGGCAATTACTTCAGGGACTGGCCCATGGTCCAACAGTGGCCTGCCTTCCTTCCTTCCTTCCTTCCTTCCTTCCTTCCTTCCTTCCTTCCCTCCTCTTCTTCTTTGAGGTACTGGGGATTGAACCCAGGGGTACTCTCTCACTGAGTTACATCCCCAGACCTTTTAATTTTGAGACAGATTCTCACTAAGGCTGGCCTTGAACTTGTGATCCTCCTGCCTCAGCCTCTGGAGTAGCTGATTATAGCCATGTGCCATCACGCCCAGCTCCAACAGTGATCTTTCATGGTGAATTTCAAAGATGTGAGTTTTGGGGAAGAGACTTGTTCTTTTCCTGTTGGATTTGTGTCTGGGAAGATGAAGCTTGGAACTGTTGATAGTCATTTTCTTTAGATGTGAAATCCCAGATGAAAGCCAACAGGGAGAGTAGAACAGAGGCAGAACTAGACCAAGGGATGCCAATAGTAGAACTTGGAGTTCAGTCTGCCCTAAAGCAGGCTGTCCCTGGTTTTTTTTTTTTTTTTTAGTTTCATTGGCCCTTTGTATTTTTACCTTTTACTTTAGCCAGTTGGAATTTGTTTTAATCATTAGTAATCAGAAAAGTCCTACTCGATACAGAATCTATGATAAAATTCATCTTCAGAAAGACCCATGTGAGAGGTGAAGATTCCTCAAGAGCTCTTTGAACTTCAGTCCCATGGTGACTTGGGGGACTTATCTGTTGATGACTGTTATCTTGTGTAGGATTTGTGTAGGGTCTCACTGATTCTGACACCAATAGCTTGGGGGCCAGGACAGCTGCTCAATGATTCCCAGTGAGGTGTAACCAGAGCCTGTTCATTTGAACATCAGTGAACCTGTCTTGCTGTGCCATAGGTTTATTTGACTAGGAAGAGATTGGGCCGACACTGTGAAATTCTGTATCCCAAGGTAAGTCTGCTCACGTAGTTCAAGGAAAGGGGATTAGTTAGAAGTCAAGACTGGAACTTGGTGAGCCCTCCTGGGAGGAGGGGCACTTGGGAAAGTTCTACTTGGAAACAAAGGCTGAGAGAACTCCATGTCCCTCTGATGTCCATCATAGCAGTACAAGCTGCCACTCCTGGTTATAATTTAATCCTTTGACAACACTTCTCAGAATGGACTTCTGGGCCTCCACTTGTGAGAGAGAGGGTCAGACAGGGAGTCCAGGGCCTCTGCCTGCAGAGGTTCCCAAATCAGCAGATCAGAAAGAAGATGAGATAGACCGAACACCAGAACATACTATAGAGAATTTGTACAGCAAAAGGTCTATAGTCTTCACTTCAGATCCAACGCTAATTGTCCTCAACAAGGTTTTCTTGCCTGCATAAGTGATTCTAAATTTCAATATGTTGCAATTTCCATGTAACTTTCACTTCTATTCATTGATGCCTCAAAATAGATGCTTTACATAACAACTGCTGAATGATAATTTTACATTCTCTCTTGATGGCCACTTGCTACCTGCTGCTGATAGGGGAGAAAAGGCTGGGACTATGCCTAGACAATGGGTGCTTATGATGGAGCTGGACCCTTTCCCCTCAATGCATCAAGGAGACTCAAAACCCTCCAAGGTCTGTAACCTGGAGTTTGCCTGTTGATGTCAGATCACTGAACTGGTGGTGTTTTCTTCCCAGGTTCATGCTCCCCTCTCCCTTCCTCTGGCTTTTGTATCTTAAAAGGGGTAAAGAAGGGGGTTCAGAAGCTGCTGATTCTAGGTGATGCCAAGGGTGGTCTCACTGGTGGGGGATGGGGAAGACTTGGCTGGTGTTGTAGTAATGGTGAAGACAAGGGCAGAGAGAGTGGTGAAATTGTGGAAGAGGAGACATAAGCTTGACCTTCCAGGGCCCATTGAGCATCAGGGGGATGTCTGTGAACATCTCCCTGGGATACCTGCCAGGACCCAAGATAGGTGCAATGCTTGTATCCCAGGGATGGTAGCTTTGCAAATACAAAACCAGCCTAAGTATTCCTTATATTGCCATTTTCCTTTTGAGACTCAGCTACAGAAGTGATCACTAGGGGGCAGGAGAGACCTCTGAGCAAGGGAGCAGGGTTCATGGCAGCGCACAGAAAAAGAGAATGCGAGTCTGGTACACCAGGCAAACTGAGGAAGATTTGGTCAAGTCCAAAGTACAGGAAAGTATTAGACACTGAATTTGCACAAAATTCTAAATAAAATAATTTTGAACATTTTATTGTTAAACATGAGCTTGCTTCAAATAGCACATCACATTTCTAATTGTACACATGAAATGGCCACACAAAATTTTTGATCAAGATTTTTCATGATTTCTTCAAATTCTTGGTAAACATCATTGATAAGAAAATTTGATTGTAAAATTGGTGATGAAAAATTGAAAGCCGTTTATAAACACTTAGAAACATATAGCAGTTGAAATTATATTTAAAGAACATAATAGGGCTGGGGTTGTAGCTCAGTAGCATGTGTGAGGCACTGGGTTCGATCCTCAGCACTGCATATAAATAAATAAAATAAAGGTCCATTGGCAACTAAAAAAATATTTAAAAGAAAAAAAGAATACAATAGTCTTTTTTTCCCCATTGACAAAGGCACTGTTGAAATTTCTTGCAATGGGCATCAGATTCAGCACTCAAATATTTTGGTTCAAGTGCACTGAAATAATGGTGATGTACTGATTTGTAGAACACACAAGCATTTTTAGAGCAGTCACTCTGCACCCTATGACTAAAAAGCTCCATTGCTGTGAAAGACAGAAATAGCCCGTGCACCTAGAGTGACCCTTGTCCTGACTTGTCCTGAAGAGTTCTGATCCATGCCTCCTGACATGACTATTCAACATCACCTCCTTCCGCTTGAAAACAAACAGAGTGTCCCAGTCTGGTGTTGATACACATAACATAGATGAGTCTCAAAACATTATCCTGACTGAAAGAAGCCAGACACAAAAAAGTACACGCTGTATGAGCCCATTTATTTGAAATTCTAGAACAGGCAAAACTAATTTGTAGTGATGGAATGCAGATGAGTAGTTGTCTGGGCAGTGGTGCTGGGTGGTGGGATGGGGGGGTGATGGCAAGGGGAACATGGGGACTTTGGAAGGGTGTTGACAAAGCTTTCTTCTTTTTTATTTATTCTTTTTAGCTATACATGACAGTGGAGTCAATTTTGACATATTTATACACACATGGAGTCTATCTTATTCTAATTAGGATCCCAGTCTTGTGGATGTGTATGGTGTGGAGATTCACTGTGGTGTATTCATGTATGTTCATAGGAAGGGTATGCCAGATTCATTTCACCAGACCGTAAGGTTTTCTATTTTGATTATGGTAGTGATGGATCACCATACGAACATATATTGTGAGAACCCATTGTACTGTATATTTAAAAATGAATGTGTTTTACTGTATGTAAATTATGCCTTGTTAAAGTTGGTTTTTAAAAATGAAGTATACCTGTTTGGACAATCAATTAGCGTTTCTGTAAAATGTGTGAAAATGGAGATTCAAGGGTGTCATCTGATACTGTAGCCACCAGAGTCCCCTCTTGCTCTCCTAGCCCCCAGCCCCACCTCTCTTGGCCTGTGCTCTTTGCTCCTGGGCCCATGGGACTCCTGCTTCTCCAGCAGTTCCTCTGGCTTCTTTGCTCACGATGGGCAGCAGTGCACAGAATAGCTGGCTGATGAAGGACATGTCCAAAGGGTGGTAGCCCCTCACTGCTTAGGGGAAGATCCTTGTCCTTGCCTGTTGGTGGGGCCTGTTCTTGGCTGCCCTCCAAGCAGCTGTAGGTGAGGCTCTTCCTGAGAGTGACAGCCCATGTGCTCCAGCTGTTCCCTCAACTGAGGACACAGGGCACCACCATTTTGCTTTACTCCTATTGCCAATTTGAGGCACTTCCACTGGGAAGCTTTGACCTAGGGAGGGTACTCAGGCTAAAGTCAGAAAGGATGAAGATCTGATGTAAGGGAAATAAACACTCACTTATTGGTCACAGAGAATTGTGGGAAGAAGAAGGAGAAAGCTTGAGAATGTGGAAGAAGTGAGATCCCTCGGGCATATGTGTGCTCCCTTTCTAAGCTCTGGACTAGAGCAGGAGTTGGCAAACCTTTCTTTAAAGGACTAGATGGTAAATATCTTAGGCTTGTGGGGTCACACAGTCTTTGCCAAAACTACTTAACTTTGCTATTGTAGTGTGAAAGCAGCCAACGCTAATTAGTGAATGAATGTGGCTGTGTTCGAATACATTTTATTTATGGATGCTGAAATTTGAATTCATGTAATTTTTACCAGTCACAAAGTCTTATTTTTCTTTTGATGTTTTTCCCTCCAATCATCGAAAAATGTAAAAGCTACTCTGGGCTCATTGGCCTTACAGAACAAATGGAGGGCCTGTTTTGCCCACTGGGGCACGGCTCCCCAATTCCTAGCTCAGAGAGGTTCATTTAGTGTGGGAGTCCTGGGGGTGGATGGCTTCTGGAAAGGGATGGCTCTTGGATTTCTGTATTTCAGCATAAAGAAGCCATGACCTTTAGTTTTTCTGGGATGTTCTCAGTTCCTGTGTGTTTTGGATGGAACCCAAAAGTCCTTTTAGCCCCTGAAGAAGCTAATATATTTCAGCTTTCTGAGTACAACCCCATATTCATAATTCAATTCAGTCTTTATTTTTCCCTCATGCATGCGAGGGAAGAGCTCTATCACTCAGTTATATCCTAGCCCTTTAAAAATTTTTTTATTTTGAGACAAGAGTCTTGCTGAGTTGCTGAGGCTGTGCTCAAACTTGCAATCCTCCTGCCTTAGCACCCTGAGTAGCTGGGATTATAAGCATACACATCACTGGGCCTGGCCAGTTCAGTCATTTGACCTTTGAATACGTTTCCAGAAATCATTAAGCATGACATAAGTAAAATAATAAGAGAGGGTCATAAATTAACCTAAAAATATGTTAGGAACTGTATTAGTCAGTTTTGTTACTATACTGAAATACTAGAGGCAGACTAACATTATAAAGAAAAGAGGTGTTTTAAAACTCACTGTTCTGAAGGTTCAAGTCCTATATTAGGTAGCCTATTGGTTTTAACTTTGGTGAGGGTCTAATGGTGGATGGCATCAATGACGAGAACATATGTGGGAGGAAGAGATCATGTATTAAACAGTAAGCCAGAGAGTGATTCAGGGGTCAGGATTGCTCTTAAAATTACTCATTTTTGGGGTCCTATGAGAGCTACCATCACTTCTGGTGGCAGCTTCCCCAGTGACCTAAGGCGTTCCTATTAGGCTCACCCTCTTGGAATTGCCACCACCTCTCAGCACCACTGCACTAGGGACCAAGCTCCTAACACATGAACGCTTTGGGAATACACTCAGAACATATCCAAGGGTTATAAAGAATCAAGTTCTGTTGTTTGTTTTTTCATTTGTTTCTGAGACAGGGTCTCACTGTTTGCCCAGGCTGGTCTTGACTCTTAGCCTCAAGTGATCCTCCTGCCTCAGCTTCCCAATTTCTGGAACTATAGGCACAGGCCAAGCTACCAGGCCAAATCCTGTGGTTTTGAGTTCTAAAAAAAGGTGTATGTAGGTGACTACCTGAAGGTCCAGGGTGGGAGCTCTTCCAGCTACCACCATAGGAAGCTGATTTGACAGGGACCAAGGGTCCATGGCATCATTTCCCTTGGAATCTAGAGCAGGCTAGGTGTTGTAGTCAGCTTCGCATCACAGTGACCAAAATACCCAACCAGAGCAACTTAGAGGAGGAAGTGTATTTGGGGGTCACGGTTTCAGAAGCCTCAGTCTGTAGACGGTGGAGTCTGTTGCTCCGGGCCCATGGTGAGGCAAGGCATGGTGGAGGAGTGCTGCTCCATTCATGGCAGCCAGGAAGCGAAAAGAGAGGTAAAGAGGAAGGAGCTACAG
>JAJEJO010052107.1:2547-42752 GCA_020662805.1 Glaucomys volans | reverse complement strand
GTCCATTCCAACTAGAATAGACTGAATGGGTGACAGCCCTCACAATCCAATCACTTCACCTCTGATCATTCCTGCACTCACACAGGAGCTTTGGGGGGCTACTTCATGTCCAAACCATAACACCAGGTAAACAGTTTGGCTCTATGGGAAGGGCTGGGATAGGGCCTGTCTCTGGACACACAGGATGCTGGCCAACTCTGCCTTTTGCTTGCTGTCTTTTTGCTCTCCATGTCTTTTTTTCATTCTGTGTCCTCGGACCTTCCTTTCATTATTCTCTTCTCCTCCTTGTTAGAACACACACAGTCTTTTTGGCCTTGCTCTTGAGGGCAACACCAAATCAGAAATTGGTACCTTAAGGTGGTACTATTGGACAGCCCTGGGCATCCCACTTCTATCACTTGGGGGGGTGTGGGCTCTCCTGGGCCCACTGATCTGTGAATTGGTAAGGGAAAATGGCAGTCTGGCTCAGGAATAGCTAGTTTGGGTCACAACCCCGTTTCTCTTCACTTGCTCTTCTGCTCAGGTCCAGGCAGGCCTACATTCTTGTCTGGAATGATGTAATGTCTTGTGGGGAGCCAGACTTCAGAGACCTGATACTGGGGTGTGTGGTCACAGGAGGACTGGCTACCCTGATTTCTGCCCACTCCCTTCCCTCACTCCCTCTGCTCTTCTTCATTACCAAGTATCTTCTCTGTGTAGCCAGCAGATTGCAATTATGGCTTTTCAGATCTGTTTCCCCTCAGGGGCCATCCTGGACTGTGTATACCTAACAGCTGACACTCAGAACCTAGTCCAGGGATGGGCCTTGATAATGTCTGTTAGTTGGACTTGAATCAGCAGTTCCATAGTGGGATCTGCCCAGACCTGGATAGAAACTGGGAACTGTAACCAGTCGCTACTACCATGTCCTCAAGGGCCCTCAGCCACTGAGGATGCCTGCCTGTCACTGAACTTCAAAACATTCTGTCATGTTTACTGATAGGGAATCCAGGGGGTGGAGTGAGATGGGGAGCAAGCAGGGGATCTTGTAACACACTGGGGCAAAGAGGGGATGGAAACCGGGTCAGTGACAAGGTCAGGGTTACAGAAAGCAACTTTGGCAGGATCACTGACTGACATGGGGAGCAGGGAAAGCAGAGACAGCCAGAAGAAGGAGGAGTGAGAGCTTTGCCCCACCCTTGGCCCTGGTCTTTCCCTGAGGCCTCCCCCCCGGAGAGCTGGGAAGGAAGCTAGCTGCCAGTCTCCCAGGAGAGCTGTGCATAACAGCAAGTGAGAGCTCCTTCAGCATCCCTGGGGTCTAATTATGGAGCTTGGACCCAGGCTCTCACCTCCCTTGGGCTCCTATTGGAGGGAATTTCAACTTTCAGGTTTTTTCTGCTGTGGGAAAGGATAATTTTGGGTTCAGGAAGGGGATCTCCCTGGGCCCGATATTTTGTAGACTGAGTGAGACATCTGTAAGGCCTTGGAAAATTGGTGGACTGAATCATACAGGTTGGCCCTCAGGGGAACTAGCCTGACACTTTCATCTTAACACATTTGTAACACATTTCCTTCACAACAGAAATTAGAAGGAGGGCTTCTAACCTCAAGCTTACAAGGATAAGCACAGTTAGGATGAATATAGTTCATTTTCCTGGAGCATCAATTGTAAATATTGGTGTGAAATACCACCTTATTTATGTTTATATTAACAAATACAAATAATTAAACAAATATGAATATAGGAATAAAGTACAAAATTTGCCTGGGCATTTAGGTAAATAGAAAGACCTTACAGAAATCTCAAGCTTCAGAAGCCTGTACAGATGATGCTCCAGACCCTTGGGATTCTTTGCTCTTGGCACTGCCCTCTCCACATTCTTCAAATGAGGAAAATAAGGTCTGGAGAAGGGGTAATTTGCCACAGAGTGAGAGATGAGAGTGGAATTAGAACCTACATGCTGGACTCTGCATTCAGCATTTTGTCTATTACATAAAATTGCATCTATAGTTTTGTGGTTTAGTATTTTCATTTCAGCATGCCCTGGAAATAGTAGTCCTTGGCCACCACATTATGTTGCAAATAAATCCTGCCTGGGGAGGGAGTGTGGGTGTTAGGTAGGAGTTCAGGGATGCCAAAATGGCAGAGACAGGGCATAAGAAAGATGCTGCTGGAGCTCAACAGGGAGAGGGGTCATGTCCCTGTTTATGAAAAGTCCCATTACCATGACAACTCCTGCCACTGAGGACTTATCACCATGACAACTCCAACCATGGGGTTTGATATTTTAAAAAGATCAGTGGAGGTAAAGTGGGCAGTATTCTAATTAGGTTTTCTAAAGTAACCAATGGCAGAGGAGAATCGGGCAATATTCTAATCATGTATTAGAGAGTGATCAGTGGAAGCAAGTGGGATAAAGACTTCAATCTGGTTCTCATAGGAAAGAAAATGCTTCACAGGTCAGCACAAAAACCCTAATTTCCAGTCAGGCGTGGTGGTGCATGTCTGTAATCCCAGCAGCTCAGGAGCCTGAGGCAGGAGGCTTGGGAGTCCAAAGCCAGCCTCAGCAATTTAGTAAGGCCCTATGTAACTCAGTCAGACCCTAATTTCTAGACATTGGGGCCTTGAGCCTCTCTCTTGCTCAGCCCACTCCCTACCTTCACCTTCAATAAATCTGTACTTTGCCTTTTACTTCTGTTTGTCTTGCTCATTTCTTTTTTGGGGGACACCAAGGACCTGGACACCCCAACAATAACATGGGCAGTGGAAAGACTTAGGGGTTAAAAATTGGGTTGGATTTTATCTTTAACAAGTTCTTTTACTGATAAAGCTCTGTTCCATTAGCAGGTAGCCTAAGTCCTCTGGTCTTTATCTTCCTGTTGGAGTATACACTAGTCCGTGCCTAGGAAAGCTTGTTATTCCTGGTGGTGAGAATGAAAGACTCCAAAGAATGTGATAAGGGAGGAAATGGAGAGGGGAAACTGGCCACTTCCCTTGTCTCCAATCTTTAGATGAGGATCAAAGCGCAGCAACCTTGGTTGTAAAGTAAAGGAATGTACTCATAAAACTTCCAAAGAAGACCTGTGCTTGTTAGCCAGGTGCGGCCCTCCATGCATCCTGGCCCGAGGCTGCCAAGGAGCACCGGGGTATTAAAATGTCCCAAACCTCTCTTTGAGTCCTTCAAGTTCTTCTTACTTTGGGATTGGTAAACAGTATGCTGGGACCTTGCAGCCCTTGGGTTAGCGTTTCTCTATCTGTAATGTGTGGTGGCTGCATGAGATACTGTCTAGCAACCTGGGACCACAGCTTATCTCAGTGGAACCTCCAGACCAGCAGTTAGGCTTTTTTCAGACCATTCTGAGTCCCTGGGAAGGATGAATGTAGCTGAGTCAGCGACCTCTGCATAACAATTATGGAGGAAGATGACCAATGATGCGCCTACCTGGTCTGGAAGATCAGCCTTCTATTTATTGGGTGCTTGTGCTGCTTATCTGGTATCAACAGGCTGTGAGGTCAGAAGCCTCCAACTTGCTCAAGGAAGGATGAGTGCTCTGTGGTCATGATGGACACCCTCCAGACAAGGCATTGGAAGAACCCCCCTGGTCTTGGCCTAAGGCTGGCACCCAAAGCTGGCCCTATTTCCTGTGTAGCAGCGTCCTGCATCTCTGTTGCCTTCTCTCTCCTTCCAACTGGCTTCCTCGGCCTGCACAGGCCAACCTGGTCATTGACCCAGAGTGGGTGTAACCCACAGCTCCTCAGTCTCCTACAGAGAAGGCTATAAGCCTGCCAGGCTGCTGCTGGGAGGGGGTGGGAGGAGTCTTACATTTGCAAGGCAAATTTTACCTCCCCCTGCTTTCTCTACCCACTTAACCTCCCTTCCAGAGTGTCTCTGGATGAATGGGAGAAGAAACTATTGCCCAGCTCCCGAGGAGAGTTTGCTGGCAGGACAGGGTTGGGAGGGATTCTGGGGGAGTCAGGCTTCTGCGTGGTGGCGCACGCCTGTAATCCAAGCGACTTGGGAGGCTGAGCCAGGAGGATTGCGAGTTCAAAGCCAGTCTCAGCAACTTAGTGAGGCCCTAAGCAACTCAGTGAGACCCTGTCTCTAAATAGAATACAAAATAGGGCTGGGGATGTGGCTCAGTGGCCGAGTGTCCCTGAGTTCAATCCCTGGTTCAAAAAAAAAAGACTTAGGCCCACCCCCCTGTTTTCACCACATCTCTCACACTGGCTTCAATTCAAGAGCCTTTCTGTGGTCAGTGGTTGGCACTGACTGGCTTCTTGTTGGCATCCCTCTCTTCAGTCGCTTTAGTTTTGGGCTTCTCTGGTAAATGTGTAACCATTTCCTGGCCTCTCACCCCATCTAACAATTATTGACTGCTCTGGTTTTCTGTCACCTTCACACCATTCTCTTGGTTTTTGTGGGTTCATTTTAAAACATGAACTTTGTTACACTTATTACAGTGGGTGTCAGGAAGGAATGGAGCGTCACATGCAAACCACCCATGCTCAACCAGAAATCCTCGTCATCATCAGTCTGTCTCCTCCTGTCTCCATCAGTCCCTTAAAACTGCTCTTGTCAGTGATACCCACAGTCTGCTTGTTGCCAAATCCAACAGCGACTTTGCTGTCTTCATAATATCCGGTCTCTTAGCAGCATTCCACGCACTTGGCCACTCACTCTCTTCTTCCTCCTCTTTCTCCTCCAGACTCTGCATTCAGCATCTTGTCTGCTGCGCTGTTGACAACACACTGCTCTTCCTTCTGCCTGGAATGCTCACTTCAGCCCCAGCATCTTGGTCATTCACACAGAAGTTCAAATTTACCTTGTCAGAGAGGCTTGCTTAATCCACTCTGTCTAGGGTAGGTGCCCTTCTCTGAAATTATTCTCTAGAACATCGCTTTGCTTTGTCGGTGTTTTAAAACATTTATAGTAGATATCATTACCCAATGATCAAACCCAAGGGGGCTCTACCATTGAGCTACATCCCCAGACCTTTTTATTTTTTATTTGAGAAGGTCTTGCTAAGTCACCCAGGCTGGCCTTCAACTTGTGATCCTCCTGCCTCAGCCTCCTGAGTAGCTGGGATTATAGGCCTGCATCACCCTGTCCATCCACTCCTTTCTTCTTGAAAGACTTGTTTTTTGTGCCCTTCAGGATAACACATTTTTCTTATTTGTCTGCTATCCCACTGGCTACTGGGCACTCTCTTGCTCTTCTGGAATTTCCATGGACTTTTTCCTTGGTCCTTTTTCTCTTCTTACACGCAGTTGATCTTACCTGGTCCTGGGGCTTTTAAATACCTCATATATACTGGGGATTTCCGGGGGGGTTTGTCTCCAGTCCTGGAGTCTTCCCTGAATTCCAGCTGGTTCCTGGAGTCTCCATCTGCATGCCTCAAAGGCATCTCACATCCACAACTTTTGGGGGATAATTTTCCACATGGTCAGGAGAGCCACCAGGTTCAACTGTGAAGAATGGGACTCCAGGGCTGGGAGGGCTGAGACTAGCAGAGAGGGAGGACTTGGGATGTCACTTGTACCTGGTACTGGTGACTCCCAGTTTTCTTTTGTATGGAGAATCCTGGTGTGTGACACACAGGATGTTCCTTTGTGTCTCCCTTTAAAGAATGTGGTTAAAAGAAGCTGTGATACCATGACACCCGCCTCCACCACAGGTTAGCAGCTCCTAAATGTTTCCTAAATGACTGGAACAATAAGGTTGAAGTATTTGGCCTTTTTCCTTTGGTTCCTGAAAGTGATTTGGAACAGCTTTGAAAGGTAAAGGTGACAGACTTGTTATAATGTTGGGGCACCTTAGCCCTCAGAAGCAGCCTCAGGAAGCAAGGTTTCTGTCATTGACCTTTTTCTTCTTCCCTCCCCCTAAAGCTGGCCACAGAAAAATAGAATCTGTTTTCCCTGAGGTGGACTCACAGAACCTAAAACTGTACCCTAATCGTCCCTGTCTTTCTGTCTTGGAACTGGCCATAAAGAAATTCTCTAACCTACTTGTCTGACAGCAGACCACCCTAAAACCTCCATTTCAGGAAGGGTCCTGCCCCATAACTGGGAGGAAGAAGTACCCCTGAGAGGCCCAGAAGAATGTGAGCAGACAGGCCTTGCTGGGTTCTCCATTAGTCTATTGGCATTAGCTCATTCTCCTCTTGTCCAATGACATTGCTACATGATTATCCACACTTCAGTCATGCTAAAGCAATGAGCTCTCCATAAAAACTCCAGACGATTCGGGGAGTTGCTGGGCAGCTGAACCCTTGGAGGCGTACAGGAAGGTGAACAAGAGCTCACCCATGTGCTGGGCAGGTGGTGCCCCCATCTCCACGGGGATGGAAGCTCCTATGCTCAGGATCCTGCCACACCTTGCCCTATGTATCTCTTTATCTGGCCACTTATTTATCCTTGAAAATATCCTTTATAACAAAGCAGCAAATATAAGCATTTCCCTGAGTTCCATGAGCCCCTCTAGCAAATTCATTGACTACAGGGAATGTGGAATCCCTAATTTGCAGCCTGCAAGTTAGAGATTTTGGAAGCGTAGATTTGTGACTGGAACTGAAGTGGGGGCGGTCTTGTGGGATGAATGCTTTCTCCAGGCAGGTGGTATCAGAATTGAATCAGGATGCCCAGCTGGTGTCTGCTGCAGGAGGTGCTTGCTGGTGGGGAGAACGCAACCCCTCCCACTCCCCACCCCCACAACATTTTGGGACCCCAGGAGTGATCTGGGTTGTGAGTATGTAGTGGGAGAAAGTAAGTTTGAGTTTGATTTTCCTCTGTGGAGCATTTTTAGAGAAGACCATTTTGCTTCGAAGTTGAAACTAATCTATGGTCTGCTTTCAGAGCAGATGTTAAGATGCAAATTCTCCCCAGGAGTTTGGACTGGAGTCTGGGAAATGGCTATTTATCACTGTTTCCTTTCCTTCGTGTTTCCCTGTGGTTATTAAAGTTTTTGGTTTGGGAAAAAAACAAGACAAAAATAGCAACCTATTTATGAAAACAGAGAAGGCAAGATAAAACTTTAACCTTTTGAAGGGAGGAAATAGGGAGGCAGAGAGCTTGAGAATATTTCCTTCAGTAGTGATGGGGGCTCCAGAGGGCTCATAGCACTCCCATGGAGGTTTTAAGGAGGGCTGGGTGGGCCACGCTGGTGTAAGCTCAGCATCCTCTCCACTGCCCACCCCCCAGGCAGGTGGCACAGGTAGGGGACCACGGGAGCAGCAGCATCTCTGAGGACAGCCTGAGCCACTGTGCCCTGGCAGCACTTAGCGGCTAAAGTCCTGTGGCTTGGGGCTGTGATTGCCACTCCCTTAGCACCTCAGGGAAGAGGCAGCTCAGAAAAATGCTCAGTCATCTTGCAGAGTCTTGACATCTCCCAGCCACATGTTTCTCACTGACCTAACAGCCCAGTTGGCTGGCAGGTTCCCCTGTCATGTTCCGGTGATGAGAGTTCTTGGTGTTTCTTGGGTTTCTTCATGTGTGATCCTGTTCTTAGTTCAAACCTTGCTTCTCAACTAATCCACGAGTTTCTGTGATACCTGGTACAACCATAGAGCAAAGAGGCACGTGCAGGCCTCTTTCTCCAACATTCTGGCTTACTCCAACACCAGTTTCTAGGGGGTTGGGGACTGCAGTTACCTGGTCTGCTCAATCTGGGCACTAGGATCTGAGCTGTGACTGCCTGTTGGAATCCAGCTGGCCTTGGTATTATTCTGCAACAGGTGTCTCTCATTACCATATCCAGAAAACAATTTCTTCTTAGAGCTCTTTAAGGACAATAACAACACAAAAGTCAGTCTAGACTGACTAAGCTGACACTAGGGGATAGAACTATACAAGTGACTTTTAGTGAACACATATATATGAACAGCTGCAAAGTGGATGAAATATTGTTCAGCTATTGATGCTAATCCTCTGCTCTTGGGGACTGTAACTGTAGCCAGATGTGGCTGAGGGATCATCTCTGTCCTGATTCTGTTGACATCCTCTCTTTTTATTATCTTGGCCTCATTTCCTTTCTTAACCCTCTTCTGCATCTCAAGCATACTGTATTTCCTGCATTGATGTGATTTTTTTTCCCTTAAGATGAGACTTATAATCAATCATGGAGAATCCTCAGTCTGTCAGCAGTTGCTCAGAGTTCACAGTAAAAGAGAAAATCTTTGATACCTATGTTTTTGAGAAGGTTTATTTTTATCCAGTGCGTCTGCCTCTGCATGGGCTCCTTAAGATACCAGGGACTGGGTTGAAGGTGTGGTTTAGTGGCAAAGTCCTTGTCTAGCATGCTTAAAACCCTGGGTTCAATCCCTGGCACTGCAAATAAATAAATAAATAAATAAATAAAATAAAAAGATAACAGGGATTACCTTTGGGCCACAGAGCCAGGTGATACTAAAGAGGGTCTTCAATACCTCTGGTTCATGGCTTTGGTCTTGAACCTCTCCTGGAAACTCCACACACTATATTCTGGCTTGTTCTTGATCCTCCAGTTCCATGCAAGGATTTTCCCACGTTTGGTCTCTGTATTTTGCACCTGACATTTGGTCTATGCTGCTGGCACTATTCTTACTATGGTCAAGTAGATTAAAACCCTCTTCTCAGCCTTGTCCCCAAAACTCCTCTTTGACCCAGATCCCTCTAGGTGACTTCTACCAGTCTACCAGAACCTAGACACATCTGAGTGTTGCTGCAGGCTCCCTGTGTGCCCAGGATTAGCTTCTTCTGGAATGTGCCTCATGCTGGGCCATGTCCTGAGGGCAGCTGGTTGTCAGAGGTGGATACTGACCTGCAAAAGCCTTATTACTGCCCAAAGTCATTGACTCCCCATCCTTCTGGTCTCCTACCATTAAGCATCTCCCATGTGTAGTCACATGAGCTTCTGGTTTTAAATCATCTCATGATCACATATATAGATCATATACTTACCCCTTTGAGAGGGTTCTTTTAGTTATAATAGCCTTTATATTTGTTCAATGACATATGCCAACAGAGTACTTTAACATGTTCCTACATACTATCTCATTTCCCTACTTTCTTTTGCAAATGAGACTCAGGGCCAACTTGTGCATTAAGCACATTAGGGCTCAGGGCTCATGAAAAATAGTCAATTTTAATTTCTTTTAAAAACAGAAAAACAATTATGAAAATGATTTATAACAAACCCAGACTAGATTGTTTCTTTATAATATTTCATAAGATAATATTCATAAAATTCACTTGTAAAATATTATTTAAAGTATTAGTTTATGGAGGAAGGAGCTCAAGAAGGCAAAAGTCTTTGGGGCTTATGAAAGCCATAATGTGATCCTGACAGGACCCTGATCTATCTGTCAATCAGGTACCCTGGCATTGACATTGATCTGCTATGTAAATTTGGATACATTTCTTAACATACTAATTTTTTCTATCAGAAAAATGGGAAGAAAAATTTCTGTACCCATTCGTTTCCCAGGACTCTTATTAAGACAAAGGAAATAATCCTGACAGTGCCTAAACTCTTTAGAAGTAAGGTTTATATAACAGGTAGGACTATTTCAGTTGTGAATAACAGGTATCTATCTCAAATCAGCCTAGACAAAAAGGAAATGTGTTCATATCTGGAAACTCCAGTTTTCAGCTTCAGGTGTAGCTGGCTTAAGGAACTCCAAAATTTTGCCAGAAATCTGTTTCTCTCCTGTCTATTTCTTGGGCTGCCTTTCTTCTATATTGGATTTCTTTTCTAGCATACTTTCTCCACATGTTGAAAGAACTCCAGAGGTTCCAGGCTTTTAGGACCCATAATCTTATAATCTCAGAAAAAGAGAGATTCCTCTTAGTAGCCAATCCAATTTCTCAGAGGACTCCATTAGTCCTTGCTTGGGTGTCTTGAGTATTCCTGTGTCCAAGGGAAAGGGTACTCTGACCAACTTGGTTATTCATCCCTGGCTTGATTGACAGTCCTACAAGACTCCTTTGAAAGGTGGGAAGAACAGTTTGCAAATGAGGAAACACATGCAGACAAAATATCATATTCACTGTAGAGCTATATTGGTCAGAGGTACTAGTACTATCTCTTCCAGGACATGAAAACAGTTGAGATTTATTGAGAACTTTTATTAAGAACCTTTATTTAATTTTCCAGACCCAAGTCTTATGGGAGCCCATCAGGGTTTAGTATAACTTCAAAGGTTCATTTAAGTTTTACAAAACCTGCAAGGCAATTAGTAGCTCCAGTTCTACAGATGATAAATGCTAAAAGCCATTGAGAGCTTGCCATAGAGTAAGCAAGCTGGGTTTGTTGAGATTCATCAGATTGTAAGTAACAAACCAATTCTGGCTAGCTAAATAAAAAAGAAATGTTGGAAAGGATGGATACCTTATCAGAGGAATCCAACAATCAAAACTTGGGAGAAGTGGAACTCATTTTTTGCCTGATCTTGTAAGCTCCTTAGAAGGTGGGTTTGGGAATAAACCTGGTGCACTTCTAGTGGCTCCTGGTTCTTATTATCTCTGTTCCAAATATATTCCTGGGAGGAGAACCTGATGGGTCTGTCCTGGGTCACATGTATTTATCCCTGGATCAGTCAGGTTGAAGGGCCATGTAGCACAGGCATGGCTGCTCGGGGTGGGGGGTCTCACCCTTATATAGGAGATATTCTCAGAGAAACAGAATCACTCTGAGTCAATTGATGAAAGGGTGACAATTGCAAGTACATAATTTTATCAACAGGATCCTAACTGAAAAACATTTAATAAGGGGATTAAGTGAGATGAGGTTAGGGACAGCAACAAGGAATGTTGCAATACTATGTTGGAGCTAGTGACAGCAGGAGATGTTACCATCCTGGGTCTGAAGGGGAAAGAGGAAGTAGGACCCCTGGAACCAATGGAGAGGGCTGTAAGGAGAAGGCTGCTGGAAAGTAGCTGTGGTCTTTGGGAGAGGGTCGACCAATCCTCAGCACCCCAGGAGAGTGGATTCAGGGCAATAAGCACCAAGATGTCACCCCCAGCCTCCCATTTCTCAGGTGCAACTGGAGTCCCTGGATACAGTTTATAAAGGTCAGCCTCCTGGGACACAGGTCAGGGTGGAGAAGGGTAGCAAGTAGATGGAAGCGACAAACAGAAGACAGCAACACAACACAAATCCTAGATTTTTAAGGTGACAAATCCTATTTTTAAGGGTTGGAGGAGTAGGTGAGTTCCTTGATTTACACGATTAATTCAGGGGACAAGTTGGTGTTTGAACTTGAGCAGTCTGGCTCTGAAACCTGTACTTTGACTACTATGCTCAATCACCTCTCATATGAAGACCTTGAATTCAGGCATTAGAGTGACCACACATGGCTCGGTGGATTCCTTTATCTCTTGGGCCCCCTTGCAGCAGCAAGAGCCCCTAGTTCAGCTTTCTCTGAATGTTGAAGAAAGACTCAACATTCAGGCAAAGACTCAAGAGGTTTCCTCCTAGGCCCTCCCATGGGGATTCACAGGGCCTTGTGGTTTGGAACTCTAGAAGCAGAGTCCAAGCTTCTGGTTACCAGGCAGGCAGCTCCACTCTCCTGTGAGTCGGGATGTGATAGAGACTTAAATTGCACGTCAGTTACGCATCTCTTCTCTTGGTCCTCAGGGAAACATATTCGGGTCTGGCTCATATACTTGTGAGAGTTGATACCATTATCAAATGCCTGCTCATCTCATATGAATAGGCCCATTAGCGCTTCATCTGTCTGGCTGTGCACTTTCCTGCCACTGCTTGGAGCCAATCAGGCACGCAGAGGGAAATATCATTAACAATAATAACCTCTGTATGTTTTTTTTCTGTCCCATTATTTTCCTTCTCTTTAGCTAATAATAGGTAACCTCTATCACATATTTGCTACGTGCTAGCCATTGCCCTCTTGCACATGGGCTGTCTCACTTCATCTTGACAAAAAACCTAAGAGGTAGGTAATACTTAATCCTTACTTTATAGATGAGGAAACTGAAGCTTACAGGGCTTAAGTGTGACATAATTAATAAGTTGCAGATCCAAGATTTGAGCCCAGCTAGATTAGACCAGAGCCAAGACCACCAAATCATGATAGCTTTCAGTACCCTGAATGGTCTGTATTTGTACAATTTGCCAACCCTCTCCTCTTTTGAAGGTGAAATTATGATGTATTTGTGGAATAGGGGTACAGTGGCGACTACTAGTGACCACCAAGTGTCAGTGTGTTCCCATTTCTGTTGCAGTTGAGTTTGAGCCATATATGTCTGGCCTATTAGATGGGGCAGAAGTGGTATATATCATTTTTGAGATGGAAGATAAAGCCTTTGCACTATTGGCCACTCTTCCTCTCTCTTTTCTGTGTTTCCAGAAGTGAAGAACTCTGAGGCAGCCAAGTTGCCAGACATGAGCAGCTGCTACTGCTTGGAGAGAGCCATGCTGTAGCTACTGACCTGCATCGAATGGTGACACAGTTAGAAATGAACCTGTGTTGGGTTAGACTACTTAGATGTTTGGTCTCATTTATTATACAGAATAGTTTATGGTACACTGAGTAATGTAGATATTATACTAAGACAGATATTGTACATTGAAATAGGGCACTGCTGTAACAGCTTAATGGTCTGGTGGCACGCTAAGAGGAAAACTGATGTTGGAGACTGGAAATAGGTCAATATGTGTCATGTTGTGCCAAAAAGTTATCAATTTATCTAGGGAGGCAAACTCCACATTAACTTTTATGGCATCTCTAGAAGAAACTGGAAAACAGAACATAATAATGTGTGCTGGCTCTTATTGCTACCTTTGTTAAATATTATAAGAAAAAGATGAGCTCAGAGTAAATCGGCCAGAAACTTACAGAATGGGTTTAAAAAACAATCCAACTACATGCTATATATATAAGGCATGTGTTGTCCTCAAGACCGAAATAGATTGAAAGTAAAAGAATGGAAAAAGATATATCATGTGAATAGTAACCAAAAGAAAGTTGGTGTGGCTCTGCTAATATCAGACAACATAGATTTTAAGATAAAAACCATTGCTAGAGACAAAGACAAACATTTTTGTAATTATAAAAGAATCAAACCAATGAAAAGATATAAAAAGTAAACATATAAATCTAAAAGCAGAGTCCCAAATCACATGAAGCAAAAACTGAAAAACTTGAAAAATCAGATAACTTTACAATATAACTGGGAGTTCAATACCCCACCTTTGATAATTTTATGCATAGAACAACTGAATAGAAACTCAACAAGGAAACAGAGACTTGAATAACAATCTAAACAAACTATACCTAACAGCAATAGAACTCTCCATTCAGCAACAGAAGAATATAAATTCTCCTCAAGTGCTCTGGAATGTTCTCAAGGACAGACCATATGTCAGGCTGTTAAACACATCTCAATAAATTTAAAAGTAACATTAGAAATAACGAAGTATTTCATGGTAAATTTAACATGAGAAGTGCAATACTGGTACTCTGAAAATGACAAAATATTGTTGAAGGAAATTAGAGAAGACCTTAGTAAATGGAAAGGCCCCTTGTATTCACAAATTTTATAACAATATTGTTAAGCCAGGTGTGGTGGCGCACGCCTTTAATCCAAGCAACTCGGGAGGCTGAGTCAGGAGGATCGCGAGTTCAAAGCCAGCCTCAGCAACTTAGCGAGGCCCTAAGCAACTCAGTGAGACCCTGTCTCTAAATAAAATACAAAATAGGGCTGGGGATGTGGCTCAGTGGCCAAGTGTCCCTGAGTTCAATCCCCGGTTCCAAAAAAAACACAATATTGTTAAGATGGCAGTACTCCCCCAATTGATTGATATTGAATTCCTATCACACTATTTGCAGAAATTGACAAGCTGATAATAAAATTCATGTGGAAATATAAAGAATCCAGAATAGGCAAAGAAATTTGGAGAAAGCACAAAATTGGAGGATTAACTTACTGATTTCAAAACTTAGAAAACTATGATAATCAGAAGTGTGGCCTGGTGCAGTGGCACACGCCTGTAATCTCTGCAGCTTGGGAGGCTGAGGTAGGAGGATTGCAAGTTCAAAGCTAGCCTCAGAACTTGGTGAGGCCCTGTCTCTAAATAAAATATAAAAAGGAGTGGGTTCAATCCCTGATACCGCCCCCCCCCAAAAAAAGGTAGCACTGGCATAAGGATATCAGTGGAATAGAATTGAAAGTCTGGAAATACACCCAAATATTCACTATGTCCAACTAATTTTCAGTGAAGCAGGAGAATGAATAGTCTCTAACAAATGGAGCTGGGAAATCTGAATATTTGTGCAAAAGAATGGAGTTGGACTACTATCTCACACCACATACAAAAAGTAACTCAAAATTTCTTAAAGACTTAAATTGAAGAGGTAGAACTTAGAAGGAAACATAGTGTAACCAAAATTAAAGGGCTCTTCAAAGTGTTTCAAAGGATACTGAAAATTCAGAACATGAAAAGACAGCTCAGAGAACAGGAGAAAATATTTGCAAGTCTGATATGTATATGATATCTGATAAAGTTCTAGTGTCTGAAAGATATCAGGAACTACTATAATTCAATAATAAAAAATAGAAAAAAACCTAAAGTTAAAATGGGCAAAGGATTTGACAGACATTTCTCAAAATAAGGCACACACACAGACAAGCATATGCAAAGATGCTCAACCTCAGTCATTAGGGAGATGCAAATCAGTCCCTCAGAGAGATACCACTTCCTGTCCACTAACATGTCTACAATCAAGTAAAGACAATGACGAGTGCTGGGGAGGATGTGGAGAAATTGGAACCCTCCTTTGTTGGTGGTGGGGATGTCATATGGTGTGGCCACTCTGGAAGACAATTTGGAAGGTTCCTTAAAATACCAAACAGAAAGTTTCCTACATGATCTATATTCCACCCTTAGGTATTTATCCAAGACAATAAAACATACATCCACATAAAAACTAGTACACAAATGTTCATGACAAAATTATTCATATTATCTCAAAAGTGGAGACAATTCACATAAACATCAACAGATAAGCAAAAAGTGGTTTATCCATACAACAGTTTATCCATCAAATTACTGATGATCAGGGAAATGCAAGTTAACACCACAGTGAAATACCTCTTCACACCTGTTAGAATGACTTAACAAAAAAGATGAAAGACCAAGATTTGGAGAGAATGTGGAGAAAAGGGGACACTTGCACACTCTTGGTGGGAATGTCCATTAGTACGGCCATTATGGAAAACCATATAGTGGTTCCTTAAAAATTAAACCTAGAACTACCATATGACGCTGTAACCCCACAACTGGGCATGAAATCATTATGTTGCAGAGACATCTGTTCTCCCATGTTTGTTGTAGCGTATTCATAGCAGCCAAATATGGAATCAACCTAAATGTCCATCAACAGAAGAATGAATAAAGAAAATGTGGTATATATACACAAAGGAACACTATTCAGTCTTAAATAAGAGAAAATACAGTGATACCATGGATGAACATGGAAGACTTTATGTTACGTGAAATAGGCCAGGCAAAGAAAGACAATGATTTCACTTACATGTGGAATTTTAAAAAGTTGAACACAAAGCAGTAAAGAGTAGAATGGTGGTTACCAGAGCCTGGGGACTTGGGGGTGGGGACTTGCTGGTCAAAGCAAATGAAATTTCAGTCAGACAAGAGGAATAAGTTCTAGAGATTTGCTTTGTACAAACATAGTGACTATAGTTAGTAATAATGTGTTCTTGAAAATTGCTAAGACAATCGACTTTAAGTGTTTTTACTACAAAAACATATGTAAACATGTTAATCTGCTCCATGTAGCCTTTTCACAATGTATACATAAAACACCATGCTGTACACCACAAATATATAGAAGTTACACTTGTCAGTTAAAAAAAATAAGTAAACAAAAATACAGTCAGTTCACAAAAACAAAACAAAACAAAATCCTATGTATTTGTGGGGTGCGGCTTAGATGGTTATTGCCTAAGTGTGTTAAATATGTGTTTCTGTTTCCTTGGAAAACAGATGTTATTCTAGTTTTGTCCTCATATGTATTTGTTGCATCTTTCAAGGCTAGTAGTAAAAAAGAATGTCAGAAAAAATAACAGTAAATTAGGACATTAGACAATTTTTGCAAGTACTGTAAAAAATGTTAAATGAAATGAGAAAGTCCAGAATACTGTGGCCTGCATAGTTGGAAAGGCTGACCACAGCAGGGCTGACCGTGGTGCACATAACCCTAGCTGCTCCGGAGTCTGAGGCAGGAGGATTGCAGGGATATGGTTCAGTGATGAAGCACCCCTGGGTTCAATCCCTGGTACAAAACAAACAAACAAACGAACAAACAAATCCGACTGCTTCTAGTTCCTATGGGAATCTAAAAGGTTTGGCATGACAAAAGCCTAAGAAAAGGTCTCAGGTGATTAAAATGAATCATGAAAAATATAAGGGTGTGTTCCTTTGTTCCAGGCAGCTTCACTGAAACTTTGAAAGGCAGAAGATCAAGCAAATTTGAAAACTGTATCTTACAAACGATGGGTGTGGATATTGGCAAATGAAATTGACTAGGTGCAAATAGATCAGAAGTTCCCCAATTTTTTTTTCTCTCTTCTTTTTGGTGGTGGTGGGGTACTGGAGATTGAACCCAGGGGCACTTTATCACTGCGCTATACACCAGGAATTGAACCCAGGGACACTTAATCACTGAGCCATGTCCCCGCAATCCTATGCCTCAGCCTCCTGAGCCGCTGGGATTACAGGTGTGTGCCACTGTGCCCGGCTCCCCCTACTTTAAAAAAACTTGAGACAGAGTCTTGCTAAGTTGCTGAGGCTAGCCTCAAACTTGCATTCTTCCTGCCTCAGCCTCTTAGTTGCTGGGATTACCAGAGTGTGCCACCATGCCCAGCAGAAGATCTTTAATTTTTTGAGGAAACTGTTGTCAAAGAAACCACAGTCCTGTGTAAAAAGTGTGAGTCTATTGATTAAGTCTTAAAGCAACCTCCAGGAGGAAGTGGAGCATTGTCCAAGTACAGCATATGCCCCAGTTCCCTCTTTTGATGTGTCTGAGAGAATAAGGGTCCAGGAGCAAGCTGCTCAGAGGTGGGTGCCAAGGATCGCAAGCAACAGTGGAGGAGGGAATTTCTGCTTGGGCCAGGGAGCCGTTAGCTTTGTTACAGACCAGTGACTCCCATGGGTGCCTCAGTTTCCCCCTCCTGAATGGGAATGTTTCTGTCCTGTTCCTTCATCATGGATGTCTATAAGTTGGTGTGAGTATGAGGCAGGCAGCTTGCCCTTTTTGTTCACAAGTCTTCAGTCCAAAGGACGCCATGTCTGTTTCTGCTGGAAAGCAGTGGGGTGGTCTCCCATGAGAGGAGCCGAAGCTGTCCCACTTGGGAAAGAAGGGAACAGAGAGATATGTAATGACCAGAAGAGTGTATGTACTGTGGTGGAGATGGCTACCGGTCACCAAATGGTCTCACCGTGTGTTCCTTTACAATTCCCAGCCCCAGGCCCTGGCAGGTTTCCTTTTTGGTAATATCTTTCTGAATTTTAGGTCTCAAGGTTTTACAGGTTTTGATAGATACAGGATCATTGGTACTTCTTTATTTCTTCTTGTGGCAATCTTGGCAAATTTTATTTTCAGGAACTTGGATATTTTAAATGCCAATTTATTGGCATATGTTGTTTATGGTATCCTCTCAATGTCTTTTCTAATGCTTGTAGGTCTGTAGTGATAGCTTCTTTTTCAAACCTAGTTTGGATATTTGTGTCTTTGTCTCTCAGTTCCTCTGTCTTCTTAATATGTTTTGTTATGAATTTATTAATTATTTAAATCTATTCAAATGTATCCTTTTGACTTGTTGATTATTTTCCTCTTATGTGTTTTCTATTTCTTCAGTTTCTGGTCTTTGGTGCCCTCTTCTATTTTGGGGGGAGTTTATTTCCTGTTTTTTGTTTTTTTTTAGCTTTTTGAGTTGGAGTCTTAGACTGTTGGTTTCTTCTTTTTTACATATAGACTTAAAGGTATGAATTTATTTCTAGGCACTGAATGAGTAGTGTCATTGGTCATACTGCCTCCCTTCTCCCACATATCTAGTGATGAAAGACTCCTAGATGGTGGAAATGCAGGCTGGAATCTGCATGAGTCTCTGAGTAACTACTTGGAGGAGAGCCACGCGGAGATGCCTGACCTACATTGGCTTGTGATATGAGCAGGAAGCATTACTTTGGTATGTTGAACTACTGAGGGTTTTTTTAAAAGAGGCTTTCTGTAGCCTAGTCTATCATGGCTAATATGAGAACTTGTTTTATATCAGTTTTTTTTAAAATCAGTCTATATTACAGCTTGCCAAAGCCTCTTCTCCTTTATTCGTCCAATGTCAATGTTAGAAGATGGTTGTTATAAGAGGTTTTGATGGAAGGTGTGGGAGCAGTGAAAGAGTGTTACAGCACAATGCACCATAGGAAACAACTTGAATACGCTGCCCTCTCCATACCATAGGGAATTTTTCCTTGTCTTTCAGGGTCAGCCCTGCTCTGTTTCCAAGTTCTTGGGTCTCCTTCTCTATTCACATTATTTTCTCATAGTCTCTATTCTTGCTTCTTCCCATCTCTCCTACTCCAGAGCATTCAAAGCTCTCCAACTTTGGCATTAGAGCTTTTTCTTAATTAAAGGATAAGATCAAAGATCAAATTCTCCTTCCTACTGATCAAAGCACAATCAGAAGCTTAGGGCAGAGACAGGGCTGTGGGCAACTGATGGAGAATCAGGGAGGCTCTTGCCAGCTGTGAGGTTTCTTCCCCAGAACAAGACTTTATTTTTATCTTTTTTTCCTGCCACTTACTTCTACATACTACTTTTTAATTTTACTTTGTTTAGCTTTTTGTGGTGCTGGGCATGGAACCTAGGACTTTATACACGCTAAACTGACCTCTACGGACTGTCACATCCCCAGCCATGTGCTCAGATTATTATTGACTTTATTTCATTTGTTGTATTCTTTACAAAGTTGAGATTGTACTTTTGTGTCCTACTTTTAAAACTTAATGTTTTATTATGTTATTATATGATATTTATGTATACATATACATATATATGTGTGTATATATATATATATATATACATATATATATATATATTATGTATATATATATATATTTTTTTTTTCCCCAGAAGCATACAGGGGTTTTCTTAGGAAAGCAGAGGAACATTCAAGGAGAATGTGGGCCATCTCCAGAGGGAGAGACAGCAACCCTTCTGGTGTGGAGTGTTAACATTTATAGAGGGACAGTTGCTGGGGGCTGGACTAGAGGTGGAGTCAGGGAGAAGTCATATGATTTTGCTCCAGTTTTCCCTGTTCTATTGCACTGCCTTCAAGTTATTTTCTGCAGGCAAGTGCATGGGTCAAGGGCGTGGGCCAAGGGCTAGGACTGGGTGGGTCAGGAATTGTAACTGTTCATAGGTGCTTTTGGTATTTAAGTGGTTTGTGGGAACTTCCCTTGAGACTCAGTATTTCTCTCCCTTTTTTGTATCCTCAAATTTCTATCTCACTTTCATCCCCTGAGACTTTGGTTCTTTAATCTCAGGGTGGGTGAGGGCTGAAGATCCATCTTCTATGGTTGCTTCAGGCTGGCAGGAGGCGATGGCCCAGTGACTGAAAGTCTCATTTTGATGTAAAGGAGATAGACACTGGTCTCAGTTATGGGGATGCCATCTTCTGAACATGTAATTGTTGGAACCAATGTTGGTGCCTCTGAAAATCACTGTACAGGACTTCAAGGCGAATAGATCTCTGAAGCAAGGTCTGAGGAGTTCTCAGAGAGAAGAGGGAACTTGACTCAGGACCAGTGGGGTTTTGGTATACGTGATGGAAAAGAATTTCAGCACACTCTGATCAGAGACATAGAGGCTTATTTAGGAAAGCAGAAGAATGCCACCTTCAGGAGGAGAAACAGCCTACTATGTGATCTTGATAAACATCCTTTTTATAGTCACATTTTTTTTTTCCTATTTAAAAACATGATAGTGAATTCTAAGGGGTATGAGAAGGACACACAATTCCTGAAGTCCCAACCCGCTGGACTGAGAGCTCAGAGCAAATTGAGCTGCTTGATTTCAGCTGCTGACAGCAGACTGAAAGAAGGATATTATTGAATATTTCTGTGGGGTCACTGCTTGAACAGAACTGTCCCTGGTCAAACTGTACCAGAGCCAAGATTCTGCTGGTACAGCCTACTGTCCTAGCACCAGGTCTACCAGAATTAGATGCATCTGATGTGGCTGGAGCAGCCGTGGGGAGCAAGCAGGCAGCAGTCTGCTCACAGAAGGCTCTAGGAGCCTCTTGGGAGGGCCCCAGCCTGTGGATGTTGCTATCGATGGCCCAGCCCCAGAAAGGGAGGCTGTAATGGAAAGTGAGTCAAAACAGGGCAGTTCATGGAAATTGCTGCAGGAGTATGAGCCACTCTGCTTTGTGCTCTCTGTAAGAATGACCACAGGAGACAGGGAGGCGGTGGTGGGAGGGATCCTTCCCCCTCATGGTGGAAAATGCTGGGAAACAGATTGGACACAGCTGCCTGAGCCATGAGCTGGACCATAGTACACTGGCCTGGAGGTGGAGGATTGGAAGACCTCCACATTGGGCTGCCACTAGAATTGGCTGTGACTTTAATGTTCAGCCTGATTGGGTACCAATTACCAATTACAACAAAGCCAAGGAAGGTCAGAGGGCAAAGATGGTGACCCTTGGCACCAGTTTCCAGCTCCTCATTTGAGGAGGAGAGCGAACACTGAGGGGCAGGTGGGGTTGGCTAGGTGCCTGTGGTCATCAGGCTCACGGGACAGCTTGCAGGCCATGTGAGAGACAAGGTACCCTCTACCAAGGACTAACCTCTAGAGAAGGGCCTAGTGAGATCTTGTGAGGGGCCTGTACCTACAGGATGGGACCGTGAGGAGAAATGCCTACTAGGACCACAGGAGTTGGCTTCATAACATGAGACAGGTAAAGTAACTTGGAGTCTGGCTTTGTTGGAAACCTGATGTTTAATTGGAGTCGCTGCTCTTTCACCTTGCCCTTCAGGCCCGGAGAGCTAACAGCACTAAGTATTGCACAAATGCTCATGGTTGACTTACACCCTTCCCAAATCTTTGTAAATAGTCCCTCTATCAAATTATCTACTAAATCAGTTATCCTAATTTGTCCCTTTATTAAGTCATCTACTATTAGTGATGTTCTTAATAGCCTTCTTATTAAATTATATATTAAATCCTTGATCCTAATATGAATGTGCCATCTGTTTGCTGAGAAGGTCATTCTGTTGACGGTTCTGGAAGGATCCCTGGTACTCTGTCTTGGCAACAGCTCTGGATTGGAGGATGGGGACGGGGGTTTGAAGGGTGGGTGCTTTTATCACACTTAAAAGGCAAGGATGTAGACTGGGACCCCACAGACACTTCAGGGATCCATGAGGATTTTGGTTATCTATTTAGGCCTAAATCATCAGGCTGAGCTGGTTCGAGGCAGGGATGGGATAATGGTATTAGGAGACAGGAAGACTGCAGTAAGACCATAGCCGTGACCATTAACCTCACCCAGATCCATTCCACTTGCTCTCTGGAGAAGGGCTGAGTGGGTCAGGGTTCCAGGGGAAGATGGATAATTAAAGTTAGAACCCACTGAAGAAGGAAGGAGCGATATGAGAAGGATGAGCAAATACCTGGCACAGAGCACTTGCTCAAGTCACTGTGATGGAAGAACTGAAGATGCTCACAGAACAGCTCTAGGGATCAGAATGTTTTTTCCCACTGACTTTCAGAATATGCTCACATGGAAAAAATGCTTGGGAGAGATGGAGCTGGAAATACTCAGAAAATAAAAGGGATGGGGGGTGGACATGAGGGATTTTAAAACAGGTTTGCTATTAATTTAATAAATGCTGGAAAAGCAACAGGCTTTGGAAAAGTTCTTTTAAAAACAGCACCACCCTGGAGCACAAAATCTGGTTTTATTTACCCAGGCCATGTGGTACTTCCCCTTAGTGAAAGAAGGAATTTATAGACATTGACATATTGAACTTTTCTTGTGTAAACTTAACAATTTTCAATCACAAATATGTGGGAGAAATAAAGGAGCAGAATGACTCAGGTATTATTCCCATAAATTCTCCCAGGGCCTTTGCATATGCTGTTCTAAATGTCTGGAAGCTTCTCCTCTCTCTTGCCCTGAAGGAGGTTGGGTTTTCTTGTTCTGTTCTGATATGGCTCTAGTACAGTTCTTTCACAGATCTCTCACAGTTTGAAGTCATGTTTCACATGGTAATCTGATGAATGTCCTGTCTCACTCATTAGCTGACAACCTTCACAAAGGCGAGAAGTGCCCTCTGTTCTCCATTGTTGCTCTAGGTCCTTCATTGCTCTAGGACCTATTTCCTGCCACCAGCTAGATGATTGACATATTTCAGCGATGACTGCCTGAATGACTTTTAAATCATGTGAAGTTGAGATTGGCTTCCAAGAAAGAGAAGATGAAGCACAATGTCTAACCCACTGGGCCCATGTTGCCTGCATTTCTCTGTCTAAAAGACCTTTTCCTGACACCAGTCTAGCAGGAGGGAGTGTGTGATGCTATAGCATGGCACCTGCAGACATCAGAACTTCCCAAGGAAGGTAGTGAAGACTTCAATAAGATCAAATCTTACCCTTACAGTGGGAGAGAGACACCCAGCTCCTTTGATTTTCCTGAAATTGCCAGAAGGTTTTCCTTTAACTCAGAGGTCATTAGATTTTGCAGTGGCTTCTGACAACTATGAAAATATGATGGAGCACGAGGACAGTGGGAGAAGTTTGGAGGTGGTGCAGATAGCTGACTGCACCATGTTGATATCTTACTCTGCTTCCTTTAACATAAGATCCTAGGCCTGGTGTAACCAAGTTACCTGTGGAGATCAATGGCAGATATATAGGAAAGAAATGTATTCCTGGGTGGAGTCATACGTGAGGAAAGAAATACTGTTGTTATTGGTCAGTGATGTTACAGCGCAGCCTGGCATGACTGATGGGAAGGGTGGTACCATGGCTTCATAAAAAGATGTTTGGAGCCAGGTGGGGTGGCACATTCCTATAATCCCAATGACTCAGGTGACTGAGGCAGGAGGATTTCAAGTTGGAGCTCAGCCTGGGCCACTTAGCAAGACCCTATTTCAAAAAAATAAAAATAAAAATAAAGATCTGGGGGTATAACTCAGTGGTAGAGCACTCCTGGTTCAATCCACAATACCAGAAAAATGAACAACTAAGCAAAATATGGCCTTGTGCCCTTTGCCTTTGATTCTTCTTCCTTTCCTCCCTCTGGCTCTGGGAAACATGGAAGAGGTGGCTGAAACTTTAGCTTTTGGCTCCTACTTAGCAAAGGTAGAAGGACTTTGGATTCCCACAAGGACAATGGTTACTGGTGGGATGGTGGAGTGGTGGCTGAAGGGAGTCTGGAGATTTTGTGGAGTAGCTTGTAGTTTCCAAATGCTTACTATTTAGTGAAACAAATTTTTTTTTCTTGTTTTGAGTATTATTATCTTGGGTCTCTCTTGCCCTCATCTGATCCTAATTCCAATGAATCCATTTTGGGAATACTAAATTATTGGTACCACTATGTTTATTTAGAAGGCATCCACACTTTGACATAGGTGACTGGGAATTGCTCTGGTTTGAGCAGGAATTATCTGGAATGTGAGGTATACATGAATATGTCATTGGGCCAGTGACTAGGGCTCAGCTTTTAGGAGTAGTCAGGTGACAGGTACAAGTGATGTCTAACAGATACATTTTTCTTTTGTAATGATTCATCCTTTAGACTAATTATGAGTTGTGGGAACTATTGCCCATCCTGAGCTGTGTGGGTCACTGTTCTTCTACAATTCCTGGGACTGTGGGTGGAGCTCTGTGTCATAGTGACCTTTGTGTCCCCATTCCTTGTTACGGGCTTATATCCTTGGTTGCTCCTCTCCAGTCTCCTGGACCTGGGCCCAGCCACTTTGCCTGAATGGTTGGGGGTGGTTGGATAGTTGATAAAGAGCCACCTGGCCTGCCCTGTTTATGTGTAATGATGCAAAGAAGTAGTGGAGTTCTGATATAACATTTAAGAATTTTTGCTTTTCAAAAATTTTAATTTTATTATAGAAAAATAACATCTAATTGTATGTTTTGCCATCTTAATCATGTTAAATATACAATTCAGTGGCATTAATTGCCTTTGCAATGTTGTAAAATCATTGCAATTTTTTTTTAGTACTAGGAATTAAATCCAGGGCCTTGAACATGCTAGGCAAGCACTCTACCACCGAGCTACAACCCCAGCCCATTTTATTTTACTTTGGGACAGAGTCTTGCTAAGTTGTCCAGGCCCTGAAATTGTGATCCTCCTGCCCCAGCCTCCTGAGGAGCTGGGATTTCCCAGTGTGTACCACCAGGCCCAATCATCACCACTTTTTGATTTTGATTTCCCATATCCAATTCTTAAGCAGAATCTTCTTTCCCACCCAGAGGTGTTATATCACCAGTGAGATCATAGTTAGATTCATTCTTAAATAACAGGAGTTCAGGAACTTAAAAAACCCCCTATGCTTCTCTCTGATATAGTGAAGCTGGTCCTTTCTTCTTCTCTTCAGATATCCCTGGTAGAATTCACAGAGCTGTGGACATATTGGGTGATGAGGGTACTGTGAAGGACTGAAGGAGGCCAGCCGTTGGAGGCCTGCCACTCAACTGGAATGCAAACATTGTGATTGGATAGCTACTTACTGTTGCCTACTGGTTCAGCCTCAGACTATTTCTCACTGAATGGTTGGGTGGGCAGTTCTAAATCAGGAATAGGGAAGAGGATGGCCAGGGACTAGAAATGCTACAGGTTATAGCCAGGGAGGAGTCTTGGGAATGAATGTGGTCTAAGGGGTATGTTGTATGTGTGTGTGTGTGTGTGTGTGTGTGTGTGTGCGTACTGGTGGTGCTATGAGGTGACTGCATGTCTAGGAGAGAGGTCATAGCCTTGTCTGAGCTCTGCTCTTCTTGCCTCCCTTTCCTTGCTACCAAAAAGTCTAGAGGGCTACATTAGAATTAGAAGTCTAAATTTCAGATTTTGTATACCTCAGAGGTAGAGTCCCCCTCAGTTCAATCCCCAGTACTGGAAAAAATTTGAAGTCTGGAAATTAGCAGTCCCCTTTCCCATCTGAGAATCGCCTGTTGGTTCTGCCTTCCTTCCAGGACTCCATACAAAATCACCTTAGGTGACAACAAGCATCTGTTCTGGTGAGACTGCAATTAAATTTTCATAGGTGGGAATCATAGCCTGGAACCTTAGTGGAAGGACCTCTGCCTCCCAAGGGAGACCGAACCCAGTCCTTCTGCTGAGTTCTCTTCTTCTCCCCTTCCTGGCCTATGCCTGGTCCCCAGGATGCTTTCCCTGAACTTTCTGTCAAAATCCTGTGACTATGTACTCTGTGATTTGGGTCTAGCTATCTCCCACACTAGAAGAAAGAGTGGTTTGATTCTCTCCCTTCCAGATCCCCATTTTCAGAAAGAAGGAACCAGCTCTTAATAGTAAGGGGACCACTATGCCCACTGTCAATCAGACTTCAGTTTGCTTTTGCTTAGATATAATTGACTATGTGGCATTAAAGTCCTGGGTGGGGGTGGCGGATCAGCTTTGAACTGGAGTGTGTTGGGGAAGGTTTGCATTCCCATTAGGCTAGAGCATCGGGGTGGACTGCAATGCCTTTCATGCCTGGAGCCGGGATGACTGTCCTGGGTTCTCTTCCTTCAGCCATCATGTACTCCTGATGTCCTGTTTCTGCTCCATTGTCTGACCATATGCCATCATTTCTGTCCACTCAATTAGGAGCAGTCCTCAGGGCACTCTGGTTTGGAAGCTGGCTGTATCTGAAGAGACGTTGCTAAAGCTTTCTCAGAAGCAGAGCCCTCCCTTTTGCTTCCTGGCAGTGCTGGGGTGGGAGTTGGGGAGGACAGTTCAGGGAGCTATCAAAGGAGGTAGGGAAATTGGGTATTTGGAGGGTGTCACACCCATCTTAAACATGCGTGCACATCGTGGGACAATCATGGTGGGGGAGCAAACAGTTTTTGGCTTCCAAAAGTGCTGTAATAAACCCTGCCAGGGTCTGAGTGCTGTTGGAGGCCACAGCTCTGGTCCCAGGTGCTCTCCATGGTGTTCCAAGTTTTCAATGGGGGAATACCAGGCAGACTGAAGGAGAGGAGTAAGATTCTGAAGGATGTCTACTCCTGGTGGGAGAAGGGTGAAGAAAGACTGATGGTGCTCCTGCTGCTGGGGACCAGGGGGAGGGGACTGGGTGTTTTGGCAGAGACTAAATAGTGTTGGACAGCGTTCACATTGAACTGAGGTCGTGGAAGGGATGGATTAGATCAGTGGTCTTCAAAGTGGGGTGTGCAGAATGATCAATTGGAATATAAAAGAAACATTTTGAAAACTTCTGTTTTTTTCTTTTTCTTTGGTTCTAAAAATCTGCATCACCAATATTTTCTACATAGATCAATACAGGCACCCTTACTCAGCCCATGTGCCAGGTGTCTGTTGTGAATTGGCAGGGAAGAAGGGAGGGTCTACAACGCAGGTGTGTGGGAGGGGACTGCAGTCCCCTTAGTGGTCCAGTTGCTTTCAAGTGCAGCATGATGTCTTACAAATTACTTCTATCCAGGCAGTGGATAGGCAGATTATATTTTCTGATTTTTATTTAAGCTGTTCTCATAAAAAGGACAAATGAAGTGAAAAACATTCCTGCAAGGAATTGATTGAAAATAATATGAATAGTACAAGCAAAAGCAAACTAATAAATAAATAAATGACTGAGCTGAAAAATTCCTTTCACCAGCATGAGATCCTTTATGATGATATAGTCAGCTCTGACAGTGGAGTCAACCAAGAAGTTCAAATTTATCAAAAAGACTACTCGAAATTGGATTTACATGACCGTACATTGGACCTTAAGTTATTAACGAATAGTAATATAAATAAGCCATCAGGATCAGTAAGACATGTAAATTCTATAAACTCAGGGCATGGAAATGAAACTCAACAGATTTTTTTTTTCAGGAATATTCCATTCCAAGTTGTATACTTTGGTGAAGCATTACTAAATGTAATAAAAATGTTCAGAACTCTCTTTTGAAGCTTCTTAGTTAATAACAGGAGGCAAAATGTCAGTCAATATCATTGGAAAAAAACAGCTGTTCTATTTGCCATGGTTTAAGAGACAAAGTAGAACAGAGAAGAGATGGCAACATATAAAATTGCATGCTATTGAGAGATGCATAGAAGCTGGGTGTGGTGGCACACGCCTATAATCCCAGTAGCTAGGGAGGCTGAGGCAGGAGGATCCTGAGTTCAAAACCAGCCTCAGCAACTTAGTGAGGCCCTAAGCAATTTAGCTAGATCTTTAAAAGGGCTGGGGATGTGGCTCAATGGGTTCAATTGCTGATGCCAAGGGCGGGAGGGAGAAAAAGAAAAAAAAGAAAGACAAACAGGAAACATTGTTGAAGGGCTGAAGAAAAGGATTTGGAACACATCGGGTGTTGAGGAGGTTGGCTATAGGGTTGGGTCCAGGTTGCTAACACGTTTTACCTTAAGTCTTTACTATAGTTTATGATGAAAACATCTATGACAAAATACTACTACTGTGATCTACTAAAATAAAGATATTTAGGGCTGAGGTTGTGACTCAGTGGTAGAGCACTTGCCTAGTATGTGTAAGGCATTGGGTTCAACTCTCAGCACTGCATATGAATAAATGAATAAAATAAAGGTCCATCAATAATTTAAAAAGTAAAGATCTTTTATTTTTACAGTGGATGACATATAGTGAATTATGCTGAGGTTTTTATATGTGAGAGTAACCACTGGTGGTCTGGAATACAAAACTGAGACATGTGAAATTCATTAATTGCCTCATTTGTCTATAAGTGACAAAAATAAAGTTGAAGCTGAAGGAGCATAAATTGCTGTAGGATGTCAATAATGTGGTTTATGTCAAAACAAAACAAAATGAAACAAAACAAAACAAAACAAAACAAAACAAAACAAAACAAAACACTATGTGCCCTTACAATACTTTAAAATGAAATGTAGAATAAGACTAAAAATCTTTTCTATGAGTCAAAGATTTACTGATTATCTCAGGGCAAAGAACTGGAGTTGTGGAATTTAAAGACAAATTTTCTTTGACAAAAGGATAATGGCTTCAAATGTGTGGTCCTCTGCTCTGGCTGTGACTGTTCCAAGTGTGCTACCCAGCAGACAGCAGACTTCTCTCCCTCCCTCTTTCTCCCACTATGACCTTTCAGATAATTACCTTTTCAGATAATTTTAATGATGAAATAAAAAATAATCATGCTTTAAAAATAATCACATTGTGGGGAAAGTACTTTCAAAAGTGGCATTTGGACTATTCCCATTTTCGTGTGATTGATTGATTGATTTTTATCTTTTGTTACTTGTTGGTTATCTTTTGGGATTAAACCCAGGGGCACTTTATCACTGAGCTACATCCTCATTATTTTGAGACAGGGACTCACTAAGCTGCTTAGGGCCTTGCTGAGTTGCTGAGGTTGACTTTGAACTTGTGATCCTCCTGCCTCAGCCACGTGAGTTGTTGGGCTTTCAGGTGTGCATTACTGTGCCTGGATTATCATGTGATTTTAATGCCAGAATGGTTATAATCTGCAAGTTTAGAAGAATACTTTTAAATCTATTTTATAATCTTGCAAATGAACAGTCCCCAGACTTTTAAACATCCTATTTGTTCACAATATTTGCAAGAACAACCAATGAAAATCTCATTGAGAATATTGGCCTCATGAACAAAAAAGATATTTCTTATGGAATTTTACATTTGTAAAATCAGTAGATAGCATTCTAGTGAGAATTATGATTTGGTAGATGCAAAGATTGATTTTTTTCTATCTTTTTTATTTTTATGGGATACTTTCCTACACACCCCCCCCCCCCCAGTGGTACTGGGGATTGAACTCAGGGGTCCTCTACCACTGATCTACTCCCCCAGCTGTTTTCACTTTTGTTTTGAGACAAGGTGTCACTAAGTTGCCTGGTGTGGTCTTGAACTTACATTCTTTTGCCTCAACCTCCCTAGTAGCTGGTATCACTGGCGTGTACAATTGTGCCTGGCTGGGATGTCTTATATAAACCAAAAAAACAAAACAAAACAAAACAACCTCCCTCCTCTTCCCCCCCCAAAAAACAGTAAAAGCTACTAGAATTCAGTGTTGACATTAATTGAACTTAAAAGCATACTTTCTAGTCTCATAAAATATTAAACTAAGATTTATTAACATCATTTTTAATTATGTAGTCTCCAAATAGATGATTGCAAACAACTTAAAAGTGAAAGGAAAAAGGTATGTTGCATCACTTGTTAAAAATAAAATAATCTAAAATTATCGTTTTATCTTTACCACATCCTTTAACATTCCAATGTGCTTCATAATATATATTAGCATAGTCTCAGTGCATGTACTTTATAAATAAAAAATTATAAATATCAGGTTGTGAGGTAAAAAGAATAAAGTTTGGTGCTTAAATGAGGCAATTATGTGAAAGCAGTTGGTACGCAGGAGGGTACATGGGGGTGTTCACTAATGAGTAGTTTCCTTTTCCCCCTTGGTGACTAATTTGGTGAAAGGGGCACCAAATGGAGGGTGGCTCTCAAATGTGGCCTAGGGGAGTGGATGCGTGGGGGTATCATTCACTAAGGCTGGAAACACAGGAGCAGGTTCTTTCCTGGGAGACAATTAGGAATTTGGGTATGGACAATTTCCATGGGCCTAGGAATTGCTAGTGGTCCCAGGAAGTGACCATCCGCGGCTCTTGAGCATTCTTAGCTGAAGATGGTGTTCAAGAACCAGACAGGAGGTAGTTAAAACCATGGGAGTGGCAGGGATTCCCAAGAAAGGGCCAGTGGAGTGAGGCGGGCTCACACAGGGGCTGACATAGTGGGACCCCAGGGAACACCAAAAGAAAAGCTAGGCCAAGGAGGCCTAGAGGCCACAGGCCCCCAGGTAGGTGTGTGTGTGTGTGTGTGTGTGTGTGTGTGTGTGTGTGTGTGCTGGGAGTGGGGGCGGGGTGGGGAGTAGTGTCGGCGGGTGCTAACTTTGGAGATCCAGTTTTCCAAACGTTCCAGGAAGGAGGGCGTGGTCAGCAGGCTCAAGTGCTGGGAAGAGGTGAGCTAGGAAGGCTGCGAGGCACCTACTGGCTTTGGCAGCGAGGAGGTCATTCCGGACTTTGAGGGGCGGGAGTAGAAGCCGGCAGAGAAGCCGGGCAGCAGAGTTGGAAAGCAAGTGTCCGAGTGTGGGAGGGGCGGGAAGGTGAAACAAGTGACCAGACGGACACCTGGGAGAGAACGGAGGCTTGAGGGTCGGTTCGGCTACAGGGAGTAAGTCACCTGTATGGAGCAGAGACCCCTCGAATCTTGCCTTGGCAAAACTTCTGGCGGGGAGGGGAGGATGTCAGGCAAACCCGATCTCGGAACCGAGCGGCGTTGGGTGGCAGCGGAGGCGAGGAGGGTGATCTTGGCTGGCTCTGACCCGGGGCTGCGGCGATGGCCCAGCAGAGCCCAGGCGGCGCCGGGCGCGCTTCCGGCCGAGGGACTGGGCGGCTGCCGCGCCCCTGGCACTCTCAAGTTTCCTGTTGGCAGCGCAGCGGGGAGCTTCAGGTAGCCGCGGGCAGGCCTAATTGGCGGGCGGCGGCGGCCCGACCCGCGCCCCTCTGCTCCCGGCTTCTCCCTTCTCCTCCTCTCAGAGCCCAGGTAGGGCACGACTAGGGCGGCGCGCCGCTCGCCGGCTCCTTCCCTGCGGAGGCGGCCCTTGCTCCTCCCGCTGCGCCAGCCCCGGGGGCTTTGGAGCCAGGGCTCGGTGGCGCAGCACCTTCGCGGAGCTTGCCCCCCGCCCCTGCCACAGACGCGCTGCGGGCTCCTGCGGAGCGTGGGCCAGAGCGCGGCCTGGCGGAGCCGGGCCCCGGCCCTGGAGGGCTTCAGTGGTTCGCAGCCCGGCTCCGCGGCGCAGGCTGTGTGCCCTGCCTAGCGCATCACCTGCGCTCTAGCCCTGCAGCCGCCCCCCTAGCGCCCACGGCATGGCCCTGTCCTCTGAAACTGGTGAGTGCGCGCGATGCTGCACTGCTGACCTTGGGCCGGCGCCCTGTGGCCCCTGCAGTGTAGGGCGGGAATCCTGAGTGCTCCAGAGTCGCGACCTCGGCTCACGGCATCCCAGCCCACAGCGGTGGCAGCGCAGACCCCGAGCATGTCCCCTGCCCTAACCTTGCCTGTGCTCAGGCCCCTTGTCCTGGAGGTGGCCTGGACTTTAGCGGCCCCAGGTGAGCTGGCAGCATCCTCATTTCCTGGAGGCCTAGATTGGATTCTCAAGATTTAGGGAAATTAAAGGCCCTGGGACATGCCGCCACTTAAGCGTCTGGACAAGTTTCTAGGTGCTTGAGGTCTGCTGGATGTGGGCAGCTGAGGTGGACTTCGACCTGGCAGCAGGAAATGGACAGGATGATGAGTCGTTTCATCCTTGCCTCTGGCTTTCTGGGGGCAAGAGAGGGAGATGTGCAGCTTTGTTTTCTGTTAGTCTGCTTTCTGCCCTTGAACTTCCTGGTAGCTGTTTTGCTAGCAGAGCTGCTAATGGCTGGTCTAGGCTGGCAGTGGCCTCTGATGTGAGTTATGAGAGGCCCTGGAGTAGGAGAGGCTTGCTGTCATGTCCCTGAACTGTTTGTGGCTGGAAGCTTTTTGATGACAAATAAGCAAAGGAGCTGGGTGAGAGCTGGCAGCATTAGGAGGGATTTCAGCATAGCCCTGAGCCCTTGTTGGCTATTGCCCTGGAGGGAGTGACCAATATTTGGCCATCTTCAGGGAAAAGCTGACTGCAGCTGGAACCTGCAGAGGAGAAATTCTTCCTCTGGCTGTGAAGCACCCATGCTGAGTGGTAGTGGAGCCACTGAGCCAAACAGAGCTTCTGTCAGCTCCTACTTCTCAGAGTGTTGACAGAAGGTTTGGGGTAGTTGGTCTGTCTTGGCTGCAACTCTGGCTGCAACTCTGGCTGCAACTCTGAGGGGCCTGACTTGCTCTGAAGATGATGATAGGGCACTACCCTTTCTGGGATAATGGTTCTTCTGTGGATGGGTTGCTGGGAGACTTTCTGAACTTTTAGTCCCATTCTTAGCCCAGCCTCAGTCACTTGATCCTGGATAAGGATTGAGTAGCTCTTGCTTATGACAAGAAGTTCTTTGAGATCTGAGATTTGTTTTTCTTGCCCTTACACTTGCTGGATCACTCCTCAAGGTGATCTTAACATCAGTCTCAGATCTTCATAATGTCATGGTCAGATAAATGTAGTTTCAGGATTAATCGGGGAGATACATTTTCTCTCCATAAGGGGCTCATTGACTTTCCTGATTCTTCCACTGAGAAGATTAATTCTTAGTGCGTCCACATCCTGATTGCACATCCAGGACAAGAGGCAATGGTAACTGTCTCTAATGGTGATGAGGAACTGATTAGGGCATAGGAGGGAGGACTCATGGTTGGAGTCCTAGTTGTGCAGAGTTACCAAGAAGTAGTATTTGTAGAGAAGAAAGCTGTTCCTCCTTCTAACCTGGCTTCACATTTAAATATGGCTTCCTTCTTCCTGCACCCAGGTAGGAACTTGGGAGAGTACCAGGCCCATAATCGTGCTTGATAATAATGCTAAATGAAAGGATTCAGTGTCTAGATGAAACTTCATGTTTATTTTCCTAGTTGGAATCTCTTGTATCTGATAAAATGATGGTGAAGATAATGATGTTTACAGATAATGCTTACAAAGGGCATATTCTGAGCCAGGTACTAGTCTAAGCACTTTACATATGCTAATTAATTTGTCATGGCAACCCATGAGGCTGGTATTTTTATCATTTTCCTTTTATAGGGAATAAAACTGAGGCACAGAAAGTTTAATCACTTGCCCAAAGTCATGCAACTCAGTGGTGGAATAGGATTTAGATTCAAACCCAGGAGATTGCCTTGAATCCATGTTATTAACTACTTCACTGTACTGATCTAGGTAGATTCCTGTACAAAGCTCATTCATTCATTTGTGTTTTATACAATTGTTTATTCAACAAGTATGTATCGAGTGCCTGCCATATTCCAGGCATGGGGATATAATCATGAAAGAGACAGGCAAGATTTCTTGTGAAGTTGGTCTTGAGTAGATAAAGCTTCTTTGCCCAATTTCTTGTGTAAGTCACGTGCATCTCAGGAATGAGAAGAAAAATGGATCCCTCTAGGCAAGCCTGTGCCTCTCTTTCCCAATGAGACATAATTTAATTCTAGCCTTTATGGTCTTTCAGGGGCATGTAAGTGATAAAAGTGAATGCATCCTGATTTCCCAGGCAGGAGATACAGGCCCTGAGTCTGGTTATTAAATATTGACCTGTTGTCCATTCAACAGAGAAGTAAGGTTTTGGGCTTGGGACCAGTGCTCTTTAGTCTAGGGAGACATCTGGGCCTCAGGGAGCAGCAACGTGTTAAGCTCTAGGTGGAATCATGAGGTCCTGAGCAGAGCAGAGCTCAGCCCTCCTGAGACAGAGCTGTAGTTTGCTACTAAATGGCTTCTGTTCTAGAGGGTTTTAGCTCCAACAGGACCCTTGGCCATTGCTCTACCCAGTGTCATCTGAGTGGGACTGCTGCCTGACTCTATCTGGACCTGATGGGGTTGAATCTGCTAGTAGAAATTATGCATGAATCCTCATATGGAGCTGTGGAATGCAGTATTTTCCAGGCCTCTGTCCTTTTAGTTTCCACAGACTGTACTTTGTTTAGACTAAGGCTAGCTAGGATCACATTAAAAATGCAGAAAAAAAATGACCTGAATGCACTGGACTCAGACCCAGTGGGTTAGGATGCTCCCATCACACTCTCCAGCTGATCTTTCCTTTCCCAGAACACCAGCAGAAGAAATCCTTTGTCTTCTCCCTTCTGGCAGAACAATACTAAGGGCTTGGATATTTTTTTTTCTCATGCTGTAAGCCCGTTTAATTATTTAATGAATAAATATTACCCTCCTTCTAGAATGCTTGTAGCCTGCTGATTGTACTGTTTATGAAACAGCTGTGAGGACAGGTGGATCATAATCTCTGGGTAGCCAAAGCCCAGCAGCAGCCTAAGGATCATGTGTCAACCCTGTAATCCTGCTCTGTGCTCACAGGAGTTATGATGTGGGCTCAGCAAGGCACACATCTCGATTGGACATGAGGAGGTGACTCAGGCCCAAGTCAGGCCTACATCTAGCCTCTTGGTAGACAGCTGACCCATTCTTTCTGGGCTCTTCTCCCCAGGATTTCAACAGCACCACAGAAATAGCCATTTTGCTCATGGTTATTTCCCAGACCCACACAATTTGTCGAAGTCACTGGAAGGCCATGCAGCTCCTCTGAGCCTCCCCATTCTCCTAAAAGCAGATGAAAGGATGCGGAGCTTTGTGCCTGTGATGCTGTTTTAATCCATCTTGCTTGGCTTCTGTGGGGCACTTGAGCTGGGCTCCACCTTCCCCAGGAGAATGGCAGAGTCCAGCCAGCTCAGGAGGCTGCTCAGAGCTGGAGCCCACATGAGTGGCAGTAAGAAGGGGAGGGTGCAAGGTGTGGGCTCAGGTGGGCCAGGTGGGGATACTTCTTGCTTGTGTGTATGTGTGTCTGGTGGAGCTTGTGAGGTTGGCCTGTCATCTGTGTTGTGTGGTTTCTTTCAGAGAAGAAAGGGATGATGTATGGGATGGGGTTGCCAGCTTCCCCAACCCCACCTCCCCCCTGACCCTTCTCTCTCTTTTCCTCTCCCTGAGACTCTGTTCTTTCCTGGGCAAAGAGGAAGCAGTTCATGGTCCTTTCCTCTTTAGAGGAAGAGGGGAGGGAGGAACTGGTATTGGCAGTTGGGCTCTGAGCTCTTGCTTCAGTCCTGGGGTGCCCTCAGGAGGGTTGCTTTGCTGGTATCTTCTGAGAGAAGACAGGGCAGGCTGTGCCATAGAAGAAACCCCTTGGGGACATGGGCCTGTTGCCAGGTCAGGCCTGAAGTGGGTTTCAAAACGGAAGCAATACGGTGATGGTATCTCGATGCTCCCCGGCTCTGAGTAGGATTTGGGCATTAGAAAGAGGTGGTGACTTATCTCCTGTGGTCTCTCAGGAACACTGAATGTGCTGCTGTGTTGGGTAGCAGCTGCTTTAGTTTCTTCTGGGGACGGCTGGGAGCAGCGCCAGGATGCCACATTCATACTACAGCCTTGGCTAACCGGCGTTACCTGGGGCCTTTAGGGCTCTTGAAATTTTCCACTCGCATTTTGCATTCACGGGAGAATTTCCAGCCCAGACTGTTCCAGCTCACAGATATGCAAAGCGGAGACCTCCCACCCCAGCCGCGGCAGGCAGGACCCAGCTAGCTGCTCTTACTCTGACTCAGTGCAGCCTCTCAGGCAGCACGTAGCACCTGGCCTGAGTACATCTCGTCGCCTGTATGGCCTCCTCAGGATCAGTCATGGAGACTCCGGCGCCAGGCTCAGGTCGGTATCATGGGTTCTATCAGGGAGCATCTGGCAAGAGCAGGAAACAGCTTCATTTGTGTAAGGAGGGGATTTCAGGGTCACTGTGCTGCTTTTCTGGAGGGGCCCTAGTGCCATGCAAAATTACTGTTTGTTGAAGTTGGTGGCATTTTAGAGCTTTCTAACTTTGGAATGTTTCTTTGTGCTCATCAGAGGGTGTCATATGCAACAATAAGATAAGCTGTATCACTAGCTGACTAATACTGGTGAATTAACAGTAAGCCTCGAAAGCCTGCTGGCTTCAGCTGACAAATGGTTGAAGGCCAGACACGATCAGGCAGCTGGAGGTGAACTCTACTTGGCATGTGTAGAGTGGTCTTTCCCTGGCAGGCCTGGCCTAGCAGGTGTCTGAAGGTCTGAGATGGGGTTCGAGCTCTGAAGGAAGGGTTGGCAGGTGCAGTTGTGAGCCCAGAACATCTAAGAGACAGCATGTGTATGGCAGGCTGCAAGGCCCACTGATGTCGTGTGTGGGTCCATTCTAAGGACCAGTCATTTAAGACATTGCAGTGGTTCCTATGAGCTCTGTGAAAGAAAGACTTCCATAGGAAAGTGCTACTTCATGATCCTGAGGTCTGATGTGCCTCATGAACCTGGGTAGAGGGGCTGTGGAATGCAGCATCTCCCCAATACTTGATGACAGGCTCTGTTTTTCCAGCAACAGGTATCAACTTCTCACAGGGCCCAGTTTGATTTTAACTATTTAAGCTAAAGTAAAAGAGGGAGATCTTTTATAGAAAGGTGCATCTGGAAAAGTAAGTTTTATTGACTTGAGCAAACTGAAAATGCTTCAGGGACAAAGATGGCAGACTCTGGTGTAAGAATACTTAGACATAAAGGGCCCTGCCAAATGCCCATTCCTGAGCTGCCTGCTGGAGTATGTCTGAGTCAAACTGTGTGCATTCGTGGGGGTGGAGTGGGCAGGAAGGTGGTGGTGGGCAGCTCCCATGCAGGGCAGAAGCTTAGGCAGAGATGGGTCTCAATGGCTCACGTCTCTTTGGACTGGCCTCCTTCTGTGCAGAGTAGGCAGAAGAGGGCCCTGATTGCAAAATCCTGCTAGAATGTGGTTTATTTTTACTGTTTTTTCCTCTTCTTATAAAGTCTACAACCTATTTGTTTTCTTTCTATTCTTTTTGTTTAAAAATGTGACATTACTACAGCATTAATTATGAAAATAAGACACCCCCTCCATATAGGCAATCCTGTCATCTGCTCGTTTTCATCATGTCTCTGCCTTACAGACCTTATCCATAAGGGGATGCATTTTTATGCCATTGTAATCAAAGCACAGGTACAGTTTCAGGCAATAATTTTTTTTTTTTTTGAGGTGCTGGGGATTGAACCCAGGGCCTTGTGCTTGCGAGGCAAACACTCTACCAACTGAGCTATATCCCCAGCCCTAATAATATTTTCATTTACTATTATTTCACAAGATTTTTTAGAATGTGGTTGCACTGTCCTCATAATTATAATACTTAATATTTTTTTCAAGTGTGTATGCTTTAATTTGGACATTTTAAAACTCTTTATATAAAGAGTGCAGGTAACTGTCTTTGCATTTTTTCCTTTCTTCAGATTCTTTTCTTAGAGAAGTTTCTAGAAGTGGGATTATTGGTCAAACAATGTGGGTGCTTTGTGACATTTGCCGTCCTTTATCTGGGCCTGTCTACTTCTGAAAAGTGATATGAGGATTTGGAATGTGGCACTTCACCCATGGACTTGGAGTTGAGGGGTGATGGGGGTGCAGCTTTGTGCTGGCCTGATTGTGCCTCCTGAACCTGGTTCTTTATGCTGTTCCAGCAGCCCCCCAAGCCTGTTGCCTTCTTCTCTGAGCCTCTGTGCTGATGACCTCCAACTTCCCCTTCGCTCTGCCGTTAGAACATGGCAATCTCCACTGTTACCTCTGTTCCTTTTCCTCTTTGTAGAGGCCAGGCCTCTGCTGTCTTGGGTCTGCTCCCTAGACCAGCAGAGTTTCGTGCTGTGGTGGCTCTTCCTCACCAGCTCCCTCCCACCCAAATCCCTTAGGGCAAGAGAGGCCTGGGAAACGCTTGTCCCTGGGTGTGGAGGGAGGAGGAAATTGGTTTCAGAGTCAAGGGGCCCACAGACACAGCTCTAACTGCCCATTACAGCCTACTTTCCTCCTTCCTGTCTGTGTCATGAATTAGCTGCACATGCCACAGAGAACAGCAGATCAGCAAGCCTCCTGAGGCACCGGAAACCTCTCCTGTACCTAGAATTATTCCACTTAGAATTGAGAGGGCCTTAGAGACCATTTAGTCCCCTGGCTTAATCTCACAGATGAGAAAATTGTGAAGCCAGAGAATTACTGTCCTGAGATGGCCCACTGAGACCCCTCCCCTGTGATTAATTGCTTCCTCTTCCTGACAGATAGGACACTGCCTCACCTTCATCTTGTCTGTCCACAAAACCACTTCTTTCTTAAACCAGCCTTAAAGAAACAGTGGTAATAGGTGGACAGGAAACGCTCCTTCCAGAGCTGCTCCTCAAGAAGATGGCTTGTTGAGAAGTTGGCAGAATTCACCTATCGCAAGGTGTAGTGCTCTGCGGGGAGCAGGAGTAATCCCTGCCCTGCACCCAGAGGAACGCAGAGCAGCAGCACTGCATGGTGGTTAAGGACAGGGGTGCTTGGGTTCAGATCCAGAACAGAAGAGAGAAAGGCTGAGAACAGCACGGACCTCCCCGACTTATTGCAGGTGTGACCCTGGGAGAGGTCATTCTATGCCTTCATTTTCTCATCTGTAAACTAGGAATAATATTAACTGAGATAATAAATATAAAGTGCTTGGCAGAGGGTACATATTAAGTGCTGTGTAAGTGTTTGCAAAAGTAAAAAAGCAAAGAAAGAAAAGAAAAAGACAGAAGTCAGGTGATGTGAAAAGCTTCCAGTATCTGAGAGGTGGATGGGGAAAGTTTCTTTGAGGAAGTGAGTTTTCAGCTGGGTGAAACAGCTCTGTTCAAAACCTTCACTTTATTTGCTGGGTCTTATTAGAGAATTCTGGAGGGTTTGGGGGACCGTGAACTGTGATAGCAGATTCTTTCCTTGCCCCCAAAGCTCTCATTTTATGAAACGTAGAATGCAGCTTTGGATTTCCCAGGGCTCTGCTGTAATCTTGTGGAGCTGTAAACTCATTGTGAAACCCCGTGAGTTTTGGACTTCCTTTCTGGAACAGGAGTAGTGAAGTTTTTGGTTAGTGTTGCAGCCCAATAACCTCACAGTCTAGAGGAGGGAAGTTCTGAATTCTCCAGTGCCCTTCTTAGTCTTGGAAGCAAAGTAGGAGGGCAGGCCTGCCATGTGCTGCAGATTCCCCAAGGTCAGGAAAATGGAAACACCTAGTTGAACAGTTCATTCTCTGGCGTTCGAACGTTTGCTTTCCCATGAAACATGAGTGGCTCCATGCACTTCACAGTTGATTACTTATGGAGCTGATTTTGAAATTTGGCCTGCTGGGTTTAAGCTGGGAATTCCTGAGTTGACAGCTGACCCAAGGATCAGGTAGAGCTGGGCCTCACTTCAGTACCTTCTGCCCCCCACAGTGGGGACCCAGAACATCCAGTAACACATTGGGCTCACGCTCTTGTTCTTTCTTTGCCAGCCGAGATGCCGCGCCAATTCCCCAAGCTGAACATCTCTGAAGTGGATGAGCAAGTCCGGCTCCTGGCTGAGAAAGTGTTTGCTAAAGTACTACGAGAAGAGGACAGTAAAGATGCCCTGTCCCTCTTCACTGTCCCTGAGGACTGCCCCATTGGCCAGAAGGAAGCCAAGGAGAGGGAACTACAGAAGGAGCTGGCTGAGCAGAAGTCTGTGGAAACTGCAAAAAGGTTTGTCCAGGATTTGGCGTTTATTTGCACAGAATTGTGTGTGCTGAGGTGTGGCACCCTGGGGAGCTGGCTTGTCCCTGGGCTGTTGATTTCTTAGTCAAGACCAGTTATGTCACCACTTATTGAAGGTTGTCTTGGTACCTCTGTTTAGTTGAAAAGATTAAAAAAAACACTCTTTCTTTGCTAATGTTTAATAACAAATTGTGTGTGGAAATGTATGCTACTTCCAAATGGTATTTCTCTTTTCTTTTTGGAAATTTGAGGATTTTTTGGGAAACACCAATTTTTATATCTTTGCATCCCTCAACACTTGTTTGCATTATTAGTTAAGGTGGCTCCTTAATTGCCAGGTGCTGTGCTGGGACTGCAGATATAACGATGTACAGTATAGATGTAGCCCCTACCCTGTGGAACGTACAGTGGGTCTAGACAATAACTAACTGAACAAATTAATAAAAGAATTACAAGTTACGAGAGATGCTCTGTCAAGCAGGGTCTAATCAGAAAAACATAAGCAATTTGAATATTGGAAATAGGATTTTAGTGCAAAGAATTGGTTACATGGGTCGTAGAGAACTGAGGAGCCAAACTGGGGAGAAAGAGGCATCTGGAGATGAAAGGCAGTAGGGGCAGCCACAACCCCTAGGCTAGAGAGACAGCTGGAGGCAGGGTGGTGGCTGGAGGTCATCCTGGGAAGGCTGGAGCTGTGGTGGCCTTTCCAAAGGGAACTGGAGCCAAGGGGTAGGCCTGAGAGCTGCCTCCTGAGTCAGAGA